>APFE030906204.1:0-26364 GCA_000404065.3 Pinus taeda | reverse complement strand
ATCTACATCAGAGGTAATGATGGCCAAAGGTCGCTCACGAGAGAGACACTCCGGGGGAAAGCATAGCGACTCTCGTTCAAAGTCCAAAGGAAAGAAGCCAAAGATGAAGTGCTGGCATTGTGGCAAGGCTGGACATCTAAAAAAGGATTGTTGGAAGCGAAAGCAGGCTGATAAAGAGGGCTCTTCGACAGAAAAGAAGGAAGCCAATACCACAGATACAGGTTCAGTTTCAGGTATGAGTGACGAGGTATTGTTTGTTAATGCTTCAAACATGATCAACATTGGTTGTTAGATTCCGGAGCATCTAACCACATGTGTATACATAAAGATTGGTTTAAAACATATATATCAATTGATGATGGTGTTGTGTACATGGGTAATGATGTAACATGTAATATTGTTGGGATTGGAAGCATACAACTACAAATGTTTGATGGCACAACCAAAATATTAACTGATGTGAGGCATGTAGCAGATCTAAGGAAAAATTTGATTTCATTAGGAGCACTTGATTCAAATGGATATAAAACTGTAATTCAAGGTGGAGTTATGAAAATTTATAAAGGTATCTTACTAGTGATGAAGGCTAAGAAAGTAGGAAATCTATTTCAGTTAGAAGGTAGAACTGGGTCAGATCATGTGTCTGTGTCTGAACATGACAGTAGTTCCATTCACTTATGGCATCAAAGATTGGGGCATATGAGTGAAAGAGGATTGAAATTTTGGCTGACCGAAAGTTACTTCCTAATCTAAGATCTGGAAAATTGGATTTCTGTAAACATTGTCTGTTTGGTAAACAAAGTAAACAAAAGTTTAAAACAGGCAAACATGCTAGTAAAGGTATACTTGATTATATCCATTCAAATGTGTGGGGTCCAGCTCCTACAGCTTCATATGGTGGTTCGTCTTATTTTGTATCATTCATTAATGACGTTTCTCGGAAATTTTGGGTCTACATGTTGAAAAAGAAGTCTGATGTGTTTATAGTTTTCAAGCAGTTTAGAGCATTGGTAGAAAACAACACTGGTAGAACTATAAAATGTTTAAGAACTGACAATGGTGGTGAGTTTTCCTCCAAGGAGTTTGACAGCTATTGCAAGGATGCAGGGATCAAGAGACATAAGACCACGGTTTATACTCCTCAGCAAAATGGAGTTGCTGAACGCATGAACAGGACTCTTCTAGAGAGAGCAAGGAGTATGCTGAGTAACGCCGGGTTGCAAAAGGACTTGTGGACGGAAGCGGTGGCAACAACTTGTTATGTGATAAACCGATCTCCATCGAGGGCGACAGACTGCAAGATTCCGCAAGAGGTATGGAAAGGACACCCTTGTGACTATTCTAAACTCAGAGTGTTTGGTTGTGATGCATATGCTCTAGTGCCTAAACATCAGCGAACTAAATTAGATCCAAAGTCTAAAAGGTATATCTTTGTTGGGTATGGTGTTGGAACAAAAGGATATAGATTGTGGGATCCTACTACTCGCAAAATCATCATCAACAGAGATGTAAAGTTTAATGAATCCTCTCTTGTACAGTTAGATGTAGATAGTAGATTGAAACAGGATGATGTATCTGATTTTCAGCACATTCAGTTTGATAACATTTCAAATGATAGTCATGATGACCATAGTTCAGATACTCGTCATGAACAGGTTTCAGAATCAGAACATGAATGGGGTTTAGTTTTAGATCATGAACAGGTCTCAGATATTGATCATCAAGAAGTTCCTACAGGTGGTAGTCAGCCAATCGAGGAAGCACCAGAAACATCCTTAAGGAGGTCGACAAGAATCAAACGGCCACCGAGAAGGTATGATGATTATGTTACTTCAGTTTCATTTACTGCTAATGACAATGAACCTCTGTGCTATCAGGAAGCAATAGAAGGTTCGAATAGTGACAAGTGGAAAGCAGCCATGAAGGACGAAATGATGGCCTTGAGTAAGAACGACACATGGGATCTGGTTGAGCTCCCGAAAGACAAGAAAACTGTGGGGTGTAAATGGGTTTTCAAGCTGAAACGGGGTGTGAATGATACGGAAGACAGGTACAAAGCGCGGCTGGTTGCAAAAGGGTTTTCTCAAAAAGCCGGTATTGACTTTCATGAGATTTTTTCACCAGTGGTTAAAATTGTTTCAGTTAGAATTGTGTTAGCGTTAGTGGCTTTGTTTGATTTAGAGTTGCAGCAATTAGATGTTAAGACTGCATTTCTACATGGTGACTTAGATGAGGAAATTTATATGGAACAACCCGAAGGGTTTGTTCAGCATCACAATGAAAAATTTGTCTAAAGGCTCAAGAAGTCATTATATGGCCTGAAGCAGTCGCCTCGGCAGTGGTATAAGAAGTTTGATTCTTTCATGTTGAGTCAGAAATATGTTAGAAGTGAATATGATCATTGTGTTTATTTCAAACAGTTGAATAATGGCATATTCATTATCTTGGTATTGTATGTTGACGATATGCTTTTAGCAAGCAAAAGCATAGAAGAAATCAACAGGTTGAAGGCTCAGATGGCAAGGACATTTGATATGAAAGATCTAGGAGCAGCAAGACAGATTTGGGCATGGAGATTTTCAGAGACAGGAGCAATGGTAAGCTATGGCTATCACAACAGAGGTATATTGAGAAAATACTTTTGAGATTTGGTATGAATAATGTGAAGCCTGTGTCAGTCCCTTTAGCTTTCCATTTTAAGCTTTCTTCGAGTTTTTGTCCTAATACAGATGAAGAAAAGGATTATATGTCTCGAATTCCATCTGCCAATGTAGTACGATGTTTAATGTATGCGATGGTTTGTACTCGACCAGATATTTCACATGCAGTTGGGGTTGTCAGCAGGTATATGGCAAATCCGGGTAAAGAACACTGGTCAACAGTGAAATGGGTGCTTCGGTATTTGAGAGGCACAAGTAGTTATTGTATCACTTACAATAAGAGTAGTGAATTTGTTTGCGGATATGTTGATTCCGATTTTGTAGGTGATTTGGATAAGAGAAGGTCAACTTCAGGGTATGTCTTTACTCTTGTAGGTGGAGCTATCAGCTGGATGTCAAAGCTACAAAATATTGTTTCTTTATCCACTACTGAAGCAGAATACATTGTTGCTTCTCATGCTTGCAAAGAAGCGATTTGGTTGAAAGGTTTGTTTGGTGAATTTGGTAGGTTGCAAGACAACATCAAGTTATTTTGTGACAGTCAAAGTGCAATACATTTGGCTAAGAATCCGGCCTATCATAGTAAATCAAAGCATATACCGATCAAGTACCATTTGTAAGACAGGTTATCACTGAAAGGGGAGTCTCTCTTGAAAAAGTGCATACAAAGGAGAATTGTGCAGACATGTTCACGAAACCAGTTTTGTTAGAGAAGCTACGCTGGTGTTTGGCTTCTCTTGGCTTGCAGAAAAGATAAAATAATAAAGAACAGGGCATCAGGCTAATTGTTGTCAAGGTGGAGATTGTTGAGGTTTTCTGTTTCATGTAAAATAGGCAAAAATCTCAGTAGATGACAACAATAGGAATTTGTTGCTAGATTAGCTCCAGGTCGTTGGGAGGGAGTTAATGCATCCTAAATTTGAGAGTAGTGTGACAGTTAGATTCTCCTTGCTATAAAACAGGTATCCATACGGATGATTTGAGAGTAGTGTGAGAGTTTGTGAGGATTTGATTTATGTAATCTCCTATTTGATTAATAAAGATTGCCGATCCCTATGTTGTGTGGAAGTAGCCCAGATTGGTTGGATGAACCACATTAATTGTTGTGTCTCCTGTGCTTGATTTAGTTGTTGTGTATATTGTTTTTCCTTGCTGCACATTGTTAAGTTAATAATTTATATCAGGTAAATAAACTTAAATGATCTCATTGTTTCACTAATATAACTTAACTCATTTTCAATATTGACATCCTAATAAACATCTGTAAATATAAAATGGAAAATTCCAAAATCATCCAACAACATCATTATTTCTATTTCCTCAAGCTCGAGAGTTCCAGAGCGTCGTCCTCATCATCAATATGACTAATGTAGACCACGAATGGATTATTTCTTATTTCTCCCTTCAACACTATAAATGAAATGAAAGCGCTGAAAGGAAATGGTGGATTATTCCTGTCGATTGTGTTTGGTATGTTGAATGTATATGTATTTCGCAAATATGTCTACAATATTTTAACATCCTCTTAATGGTTATATTGGATAATCAATTTCGGAATTTAAGTAAAGATAAATGATATAAAATATTTAAATATTTTATGTTTGTAATTTTTATAATTTAAGAGTAGAAATAGATTACGTAATGGGTATTTTAATTATATTTTTGAATAAATAAATTGATTAAATATTTTGAAAAGGTTTTGAAATATTTAAATTATGTTATTTTAAAAATAGAAATTTAAAAATGTTTTTGTTTGGTTGGCTTTTTTACTTAAACAGCAAATAGGGATAATTGTTCAACATCTAAGATAGGTATAGGAGTGAAAACTTGTCCCCTTACTAAGTTGTTAATTTTAGGTGGGGTAATTTTCCTTAAATAATAGTGATAAGTTAACTTATATTTTAAGATAGTAGTTAGTGATAACTGTGCTAATTTGACAGCTAAATTTTTTTCCACCATGTTAAAAAAATAAATAAATAAAAAATGAAATTTACCCTTCATAGATATAAAAAAGAAAAAGACTTTTAACCTAATTAAAATAAATGAATATCTGAGGTTTTGAAATAAAGCCGGGTCAAAAGAACCGTGTTCGTTTGAATTCATAGAGACGCATCGACTCCCAAATTGGGTATAGAAAACGAGAACCGGGACTCGGATTTGGGCACCCAGGTAACACATATTAGTGACTCGGATTTGGCTTAAACTCTTTAGTGAACTCCAATATCTGTATTGGAATTAGCTTCACAATAATGAAAAGAAGAAAATGTTGAAACTACTCATCAACGTTGAATTGTATTGCAATTCCAATTTCGGAGAAAGCCATATCCAAAGAATAATAACGCCCGAAATTATAATAAAATTTCGAAGTTTTACGATTTATTGGCGGATTTTAACACAACTCTCATGATCCAAAGAATCCTGTTCACATGAACCAAACTACTATTAATGATTTTACTAAAAGTTTAATTTGCTTAAATTTATATAAAAACATAATATTTAATTTTGAGAATATCTTGAGATTTAGGTTTTCATATTTATACGAAAGAATAATAATTATTTACGATACAAAATTATCTGAAACTATCTCAACAAAATTAAATCTAATATTAACGGGAATCTTATTGATTACCAAACAGGGCAATATGAAGACCGTCTTTATTTGTAATACAGCGAGAAAAAAAAAATCAAAGACAAGCAACAAAACCAATCGAGGGCACTGCCCATTGGAATACAGAAGCTACGGATACAATATCATGTATCGTACTATAATCGACCTTCACACAAACATTATACTTGTGTCTCTCTCACCATCCTTGAAGAAAATTGAAATATCAGCTGCCCTACTGATCCCCTATCATATCCAGTTCCACATCCTTTACTAACAATATCCATCAAATTATAATTTCACCGCCTCATCCTCCAGTTGATGATGATGAGGCACTCAAATGATATGGAGGACCTTTGGATATGAAGGTTAATGCAAACATCCATGCACCTTCATTCATATCTTTTCAATGCAGCAGTGGGCGAATTGTTAGGGGAAGTGAAAGAAGGCAGTCTCGAGAAGAGTCGAGAGAGTCGGGGAAGAGATGCACTCATTCTCCCTGAATTACAAGATTTCATCCCACAGAATATGTGTGAAGATTGCTTGAAGATGAGGAGGACCAGCAGCTGCACAATAATGAAGATGAGAAGATATTGGCAGCATGCCAGATGCTGAGATCGCTCCATTGCTGCCTCTATTTCCGCCTGAAACATCGATTTCGTCATATCCACTCTATCAATCCCAATACCAATGATATGAAATGAAATAATGATTCTCCTCCTCCTCCTCCTAAATGTTGAATACTGTAATTACAACTCTTTGGGCTTCAAAATGTGCGACTGCAAGAATAGATGCCTCGTATCTTTATAATACTGGCCAGCCACAAAAGAATTGCGTATAGATGCCTCGTATCTTTATAATACTGGCCAGCCACAAAAGAATTGCGTAAGAAGAAATGAAAGTGATAAGATTGTCCATGGTGATAGAGTTTTAGCGGGCCAAGTGAGAGCATACATGACCTCACCTCACCAACTCCACGCCGGAAGTGCAGTTTGCTTTCGTATGGAATTCCTCTTAGAAATTAGTTGGATAGATGAACCAACCTCTTCCATTGTACACGTGTCATGTTTACGTGGTGGTCAACCCTTCCTATTGTGATGTGCCAAGTCTAGCGAGCGCGCCTTTTTTTGTTTGAGGGGTGACGTGGATTCAGATTGCCGCCACCAGGAAAAAAGTTTACAATCGTGAAAAGCAGTGAAAAGTAGTTATACAATTTCAATATTGAATATTTGTTATCTTTTCTAGAACAAAAATGTGAACATGTAGATAGATGTTTAAAATTTGTCGGTGATGTCTTTATAAAAACATTTTTTTTCGTATTTAAATTTATTTTAGAGTGCAAAAAACAATGTGTATTTTTTCATTGTTTAAATTGTATTTTTAAATGCTATAGAGTTTACATAATATGTGTACTGAGTCATTTTATGAGTGCACATTAAAATGATTTTTTTGTTTTTAATATATTTTAAAATATAACTATATATGAAAATTGATATCTAGTTCTAAAATATTTTTTAAAATTATAAGGTTTAAACATCTTACTCACATATTTATTAAAATTATATTAAATCATATGGACAACTAATTAAACATACATAGCACATATTTTTTTTCTTTTCTATTATAGTAGACATTACTTTTATATTTAGAAAATATTTTAGTTTTATTTTAAGAGAGACACTTGACAACTCCAACTTGAAGAAGGACATACTCTCACATTGTCTTCACACTCAACTATAGAAAAGTAGAAAGTTTAAACATCTTACTCGCATATTTTTTGACATTATCTAAAGTCATATGGACAACTAATTTAACATGAATAAGATATATTTTTTTCCTTTTTTTATTATAGTCTGCATTACTTTTCTATTTAGAAAATATTTTAGTTTTATTTTAAGAGAGACAAGTGACAACCTTAAGTTGAAAATGGATATACTTACACATCGCCTTCATTCTAAGCTATAAAATAAGCCTCTAGACTCAGTAATAATAAAAAATCAATAGCATTTAAATATAAAAATATTCTCCAACACTACAATGCAATGCCGGGAGCCGTGAAAAAAATCAAAACAAAAACAACAAAAACATTCGAGATGTTAGAAATTAATGGAGAAGATTCTCCTCAGTCATGTAGTTTTCTATTCATAGGATTTAGTTGCTATTTATGAGTCATGTAGTTATGAGTCCCTAACTACTTGTAATATATTTATTTTTGAGATGATTGTGAAAAGTGCATGGAGCTTTCTACAGGGGTAGGTTCCAGGTGATCCTCACCTGTGAGCTCTTCTTAGTATTCTCAACAATTCTTGTTTGTCTTCCTTTGTTTTGCTTTGCTTAACATGGTATGGGAGCTGCAGGTTTGAGAGGGCCTGTGAATCCTTGAGTGGGGAGCTGGTGGGAAGAAAGTTGGCATGGTGAGAAGGTGGAGAGCAACACAAATTTCTTTTTAATTTTACTCTTATCATCACTTTGCCTGCCCGAAAATGAGCGATGATCATCGCAGGTTTTACATTGATCCGAGCCCAAGTGGGTGTCAACGCAGGTAGCGGAAGAGAGGCCTAGAGCTGTTGGTGTCCCTGTAGTGCTGGGTAGGCACAGTGGAAGTGCTAGTGGCCGTGTTAGTTTGTGAGCTGAGCGGTGGTCGTGAGAAAGTGCATTGCTCTAGGTGGAGGCCAAGGGTGGCCATTTACAGAGATTACGTGTATGGTGATGTTGGTGTGACATGAACCCACAATTTCCTGAATCATTGATAACATGTGGAGGCCGAAAATGGTAGTTGATGCTCATGTCGACAAAAGAACCCAAGACCACATGGTTTGAAATCTATCCTGGAAAGTTGTATGAAATCCTTCTGACTGTGGTTGGAGGAACGCGGGAGGAGATGCGTCTGGTTGCATCTAAATGAAGATGTGTGGTTGCATTTCCATAAATGGAGGTGCCTTTGTGTGTGAGGCGAAAATCAGGGCCTTTATCCTAAGAGATACATATACGGTTTTATTACGTGTATGGTAACATTTATTTATTTTTTATTTTTTCAGATTATTAAATTTTGGTGGCATACATGTAGAAAAAAAAAAGGATGTTTTTTTTTTTTAATTATTAAAAAAGAAACAAAGGGGCTCCTTTTTTAAACGAAGGTTTTTGAATGATGGCATTTAAAGAAAATGAATCTCAAGCTTCCATTTTGAGATTTATCTTTAGATCTGGGATAGATCTGGTTTGCTTTCGCTGGAGGTTGTTTTTTTTGCCAAGATGAACAATCAGATGGCATAGGCCTATATGAACGAGAGCAATAAGCTTGACGGTTCAAATTACTCCAATTAGAAATTTAATTTGCAAATCCAGTTGGAGGGGAAAAATGCATAGGCGATTGCAACTGGTGATGAGTTGAAGTCGACCCTAGCTACAAGTGGAACAATAGCAACAATCCAGGACTAGGATGTGCTGCTCAAATTGTCTGTGAAAGATTGCATTATTCCTCATATTCGAGAATGTAAAGCTGCAACAAACATCTTGACAACTCTCAAAGACTTGTATGAGATCAAGAACACAAATCGCCTATTGTTTCTAAAGAGAAATATTCTCTCCATTAAAATGGTGGATAATGAATCAGTAGCAACATTCATCTCTCGTATCAAGGAGCTTAAGAATAAGCTCGGCGACATTGGTGAAACAGTTCAGACACTGATTTGGTCACAATTACCATGAATGGTATGACTAACAACTATCAGATGTTCATCACTAGGTTGAATGCGACAGAAAAAGTCGCCAAGTTTGAAGAATTGACATGGATCCTAATGTAGGAAAAGGAAAGGCGGATGACCCTGAAACCCAAGAGCTCAGATCTTGCCCAAATGGAAAAGTAGAAGCCCTTCAGAGGAAAGACAAATGCAGCACAGAAAAGTGGAGGAACCCCACAAAGAAATCCAACTCCATCTCAAACAGATCACAGATCAATACACCAGTATTCTTGATGTGGTTAAAACCCTCAAAGAGGGAAACAATCCACGGCCTGAGCCAACATGGCCACTTCAGCAATTTATTAATAAAAGAATGAAAATTTATATAAGCTTCTCTCATGAACGGTTACCCTACAAATGACCCTCCATGCTCTTCAAATAGAGATCATGGACCATCGATTGTGAAGTCACGGATGAAGTGTCGGTAATACCGAGGAGAGAATGAACTGTCAGATCACTACATATTGTGGCTGTGGGATTGTAAGTTACAAAAGTACATAGTAAATAAACACACTTTAGCTAACTCTACACTAGACCAAGTTATACTTAACTATTTCCTATGTGTCGAAATATCCTAACATCCCCCCTTAAGAACAACTTGGGATAGGATTGAAGGATGTACAAATGTGACACAATAGGAGAAGGAAGGAGGCATTAGAGCCTATCCCCCCTTAGTGACAACTTCCTAAACTCCAACCATAAATTGAAGGTTAGTAAACTTCACCTCTATGAGACCATTTGTAAAGATGTCTGCAATTTGATCATCTGTTGAACAATATTGCACTTTAAGAACATGGTCATGAATGAGCTTTCCGATGAAGTGCATGTGCAGTTCAATGTGTTTATTGCGTTGATGTTGGACTCGATCTTTGCATAGTTGAATGGCACTTTGATTATCACACAAATTAAAGTTTAAAGTGGACGGATCTATAGATAAATATAAAGTTAGGCTGGTCGTAAAGGGGTATTCCCAAAAAGAAGGTATAGATTACGAGGAAGCCTTCGCCCCAGTAGCTAAATTAAACACAATTAGAGTAATTATTGCATTAGCTACTAAACACCATTGGAAAATACACCATCTAGATGTAAAGTTTGCTTTCTTAAATGAATATCTGAAAGAGGAAGTATATCTAATGCGACCAGAGGGATTTGTCAAGAAAAGGGAAGAGCATTTAGTCTACAAATTAAAGAAGGATTTATATGGACTAGAACAGGCTCCCAGATCCTAGTATGACAAAATTGATTCATTAGATCAGTAGTTGTTGGGTCCCATCCCTCTCTTCCTAGTTGTTTTCTTCCCTTCTTCCCCTCCCGAGGTTATAGCTTGTTCTTGTTTTCTTTTTAGTAATTTTCCCCTTGGTTTCCCGTTTCCTGTGGCCTTCGTTCTTTGAGGAGTGTTTGATATAGATTGAGGTACTTTAATAGCATTTAGTTTATGCTATTAGTTATATACTAATAATTTTAACTTAATTAGTAAAAGAAAAATAATCTTGGAATCAATCTATGATAATATGCTAATTTAACACTTATATAAACAATTAATTAAAATTTAAATTATTTAAAATATTCTTTCTAACCCTTAAATCACTCTAATATTTATATATTTATATTTAGTTAATAACTTTTATAACTAACTAAATTAATTTATTTTAATATATATTTATAATTAAAAGTTTATAAAATAGTTAAAACTTCTATATTCATATGTCCCTTTAACTTTTAATTTAATAAGAATATAACCAATTATCAATTTAATAATCAAATTAAATTAACTTATTTAATTAAATAAAGGTTATGCCCCTAGTCTAGTCCAACTTTCACAAGAAGCTTATATTGGATAAACTTTCACAAGAAAGTAAAGGATGAAGGAGCTCTCTTCTCATGACAATTTACTTGTGACTTATTTTCACACTTCCTGAACCAAGTTACCTTGTCTTTACATAACTTTTCCATGAGGCCGATGTTACATGAACCTGATAAGAAAAGGACTCTTTGCTCCTATAACCCTTATTTTGCACTTCTTCACATTAATCCATCCCCCTTAGTCATCCTCTACGGGGGATAATGGGGAGGAGTCTCCATCATGTGAGAAGGGAGAAATTTATCTTTCACAACTTGAAAGTCTAGCTTTGCTAATGTGGGTCCCTTATTTTCATCAAAGTTTGGTGGTCTTTTCAAGTCATATTGTTTTCTTTGAGAGGTGGTTAGTTAGTGCACTCAGTATTTAATAGTCCATTGATTCATAATTTTAAGGGATATTGTGAAAATACATGCCTATTATATAAAAATTGAATAGAAAGAGGATATAGATGTGTAGAAATTCTATGTATATTCAAAACTACTCATGTAATTTACTAAAACATAAGACTCAAATCTACTCTACTAATATGCAGAAATAAATTCATGATTGAGAGCACAAATCATAAACATGCATCAAGATTCAACAAAGATACACAAATATTTATATACGAGAAAGTAACTTCTCAAAACCCCTTCCTATTTGTATTGCATTAATCAAAGAACAAAGATGAATACATATGCTTTCTCAAGCCTGAGCACTCCCCGCACCTGTATAATCTATCTCACTACTTCATTGACTGACTATGGCCAATACTTAGCCAATTTATTAGCTTGTCAAGCTCCTATTTTCTTGCATTGTTCCTTGAGGAATTAGGCTCCTATTAATCAGGAATTTCATCAATCTGGAATGTGCAATTCCTTTAGGCCAATATATGATTGCAAGCATCACCTATACAATGTGGAATAGTCTACAACTGATAATACACTTCTCTTGAACTTCTATCTCCACTAGGTAACTTAAATTCTCTACAGGAATTAGTTATTCTGGGTTGATTGATTAGTTAACTAGTTGATCACTGGAGTGAGTTGAAGTTACACTTCCACACTTGGACCTTCCACTAGTTCCTCTTGCAGTTAGAACTAGTTTAACTTATCTTAACTCAATTTAACTAAAATAGAAATTGGAATTTTAATCTAATTTGACCAAAGCAAAGTCACAACTAGAATTTTTTTTTCTGCATTTTCAACATTCCCTTTCAATAAGAAAGGGATTATCAAATACCCTAATCTTGCCTCTATGGAATTCGAATTTTCCTCTTGAAAAATACTTTGCCAAAATATATGCATCTTGTTCGTATGTAGGAATGTATTCCAACAACATAATCCACCTCTGCACACAATCTTGTAGATAGTGATACCATATATCGATATGCTTAGATCGATCATGAAATACAAGATTCTTAGAGAGTTTGTTACAACTATGATTATCACAGTAAATCACAGTAGGATCCATCATCTTACCAAATAACCCAACAAGAGTCTTTCTCATCTAGATTGCATCACATGTTGCTTGACTTGCAGTTATGTACTCTACTTCTGCAGAGTTGAGTGCCACAGATCTCTTCTTCCTGCTATACCAAGAAACCATTGCTGACCCAATACTGAAAATTCCTCCTAATGTTCTCTTCCTGTCTGATCGACCCCTGCCCAATCTGCATCTATGAAGCCTTGAAGCTTCACTCCCTCTATTCGTATGTACCAAAGTCCAAATTGAGTGGTGCCTCTCAGGTATCTCAACACATGCCTTATTTCCTTCCAATAGAGTTTGGTTGGCTTAAACATATATTTCTTAAACTAGTTAATTGCATAACACATATTTGATCATGTTTTCACCAAATACATAAGTGAACCCACAAGATGCATGTAAATGGTAGCCTCAAATTCCTCACTTGAATGGGCATCCTCTTTCCTTCAACTTCCTGCTAGAGGAGTGTCCACGGTTTGCTATTCTCCATGCAGAACTTATTCAATATCTCATTGGCATACTTTCCTTAAGAGAGAAACAATTCCCCATCTCCTTTCCATACTTCCAAACCAAGGAAATAATGCATGAGTCCCATGTCCTTCATCTCAAATTCTCTTGCAAGGTCCTCCTTACAAGATCTGATCAACTTGTCATCACCGGTTAAACTTAAATCATCGACATATAAATAATCAACAATTAACCTTCAACCACAATTTGATAAAGGTTTACATCTACTTAACTTTTGGTGAATCCCATCCTAGTGAGATAGTTGTTGATGTTGGTGTACTAAGCATGAGGTGCTTGCTTCAATCCATACAACGCTCGCTAGAGTCTACACACATGCGAATCTCTATCAAAGGTATCAAAAACTTTTGGTTGTTCAATGTACACCTCTTCCTCAATAACTCCATTGAGGAATTTTGTCTTCACATCCATCTGGTGGATCTTCCATCCCATCTGTGCTGCAAGAGCTAGAATTGATCTGATGGATGAGTAGCTTGCTACTGGAGAAAACCTTTCCTCATAGCTATTTCTCTCTAACTAAGAGGACCCCTTAGTCACATTGGCCTTGTGTTTCTCTATGATTTCGTCTGCTGCTTGCTTTACCATGTAGGTCCATATCGAACCCACCACTGAATTATCCTATGGTCTTGTGACCACTTCCCAAATACTTTTTTTTATAATGGAATCATATTCCTCTACCATAGCATCAACCCACACTACCCGTATTGGTTGTTGCATTGCTTCCTTGAAATAGGATGCCTCAGTCTCTACAAACTCACTCATCAGAGCCATGTAGCGTGTGTATTGATCCGGTGACCTCCTTTGCCTACTATGTGAAGTGGGTGCTCCCACATTTTGTCTAGCATCATGTAATAATCTATTAGCTTCCCTGTTTCATTTCCTTCCTTCTTTGGATGTCTCTGCTTGATTGGTTGTCTCCACTCTTTGCTCCTCTTCTTGTGGTTCCTCCACAACTTCTTGAGGTTCTTCCTTTGGAGCCAAAATCTCTTGATCTGAATGCAATTGAAACCTCTTCTCAAGGGAACACCTCATTTCCTTCTCCTCTTTAAAATTCACATCCCTTCGAACAACTCTCATTTTGAGGGATGGAATATACACATGATAGTTGTGAGGTGTTTCTTTGTACCCCACAAATATTGTTGTTGGCTCTAGATTTTTCCTTGATTCCTTGGAAACATGGCAATAAACTAATGTTCCAAAGATACTAAAGCGTGATAGATCTAGTTTATTCCCTGAAAAATATTCCTCTGGTGTAATCATGCCAAGAATCTGATGAGGACTCATGTTCTACAATAAGACCATTTTGTTTCATGCTTTAGCCCACAAGTGTAGTGGTACGCCTTGATCATGCAACATCACCCATGTTGCTCCCACAATACTTGTGTTCTTCCTTTCAAACACCCCATTCTGTAGTGGGTTGTGGGGTGCTATCAACTCCCATCGAATGCCTTCCTTTGCACAAATTTTTTTAAACTCATTCGACACATACTCACCTTCGTTATCGCTCCTAAGAGCCTTCACTTTCTTGCCAATTTCCTTCTCAACAAAAGTGCTTTTAATTCAACAAACTTGGAGAATGTTTGGTCTTTCTTCCGCATGAAGAAGATCCAACACTTCCATGAGAAATCATCTACAAATATAACATAATACATGTTCTTGGCAGTGGAGGCCATCAAGAAAGGTCCACATACATCGTAGTGGATCCTTTCAAGGACTACTTGCGCTTTACTGTCTCGATCATTGAAGGTGAATTTTTTGTACTTCCCCAAGGTACACCCTTTACATGTATCCTGCTGCTCTAGTGCTCCTTTAGGGAGGCCTATGGTAATCTACTGCATGTTCTTCAAAGAACCATGATGCAAATGGCCAAGTCTTCTATGCCATAATTCACTGACATCTCGGCTCTGCACCTTCTCTACTTTTGTGCTCAATGCTGCATAATCTTCTACATCTAATTTGTGGATGTTCTTCACTCAAACCAAAATCTTCTTCTCTTGTCTTGTGGCTATGTGTCTCAGGAAAGGTTTCCCTTTGTTGAATATCACATCGTAGCCACGATCTTCTGACACTGCTACGAAAACTAGATTCTTCTACAGACCCAGTACAAACATCACATCCTTGAGCCTGGTAGGGCATCCTGACTCCCTCTGAAATGTAACTGTACCAATATCAGTCACATTGTACCTTCCATCATCTCCCATTTCACTGTACATATGAAGATCTTTCTCCTCCAAGTCACTGAAAAATTCTTTGTTCCCCGTCATGGGGAACGA
Source organism: Pinus taeda (assembly GCA_000404065.3). Lineage (NCBI taxonomy): Eukaryota > Viridiplantae > Streptophyta > Pinopsida > Pinales > Pinaceae > Pinus > Pinus taeda. Next base: position 11,236 of record APFE030906204.1, on the reverse strand, counting down.
GGCACTACTATCTACATACTACACACTCCCCATTATTGTGCTTTCCATGCATGTAATGAGGGTGATGTATAAATCAAATTGTGAAGCCAAAGATTCATCTTCCGCTCATCCTAAGGGATTCTTTCTTTCCTTCTTGTGTGAAAATTTTGTTGCATAGTGCTTGAGTTCATGACAGTGAAAGCACTTGATTTTTGACAAGTCTTTCTTCTTGCCCCCTTGAACAAATTCTACTTTGGATTGAGATTTATTCCCTTTCCCTTTATTTTCCTTTCCATCCAAGGCACATTTTTCCTCTTCCTCCCACTTGGATGAGGTCCCATCTCTGGTGTTCTACCTTATTTCTTCTTGCACCAAATTAGACCAAAGGCATTCCCAATTTGGTAGCTTCTCCCTCCCATTCGCTGAATATTGGTAGCTGTGCCAACTCTTGGGAAGGCCTAGAAGTGCTAGGCTTACCAAATCATCTTCTACAACCATAAAAATGACACTACAAAGTTCATCACGACATTGTGTGAACCTGCTTAGGTATTCTGGTATTGTGTCTCCCTTTTGCATCTTGATATTCTGAAGCTTGTCCTTGAGTGCCAACTTCCCATGGTCACTACTATTCTGGAACAAAATATGTCAATGCTTGTCACATTGCATACAAATTCTCTTTCCCATGGAGATTCGAGACAATATGGTCTCGTACTCTATCCAATATGATCCTCCTCGCCTTGGCTACACACTTCTTCCATTCTGCTAGATCTTTAGCATCAGTTGTTGTCGATTTGGGTATATCATTATCTACGAATTCCTTCAACCCATTATCTTCTAGCACTGCCTCCATGTGGTCATTCTAATAAACATAATTTAAGATTCCCTCAAGGGCATACTCGAGTCTTAGTCCATAGAAATCCATGTTGCTAGCTCTGAAGAATTGATCTTGAAAATTCGATCCCCCTGCAATAACAACTTTGAATTCTCTTATCTACCATGAATCCTGCTTTGATACCATGTAGAAATTCTATGTAGATTCAAAATTTCTCTTATAATTGACTAAAAAATAAGACTCAAATCTACTCTACTCATATGTGGAAATCAATTCATAATCGAGAACACAAATAATAAACATGCATCAAGATTCAACACACAAACACATAGATTTATCTATGGGAAAAAAATTGCTCAAAACCCATTCCTATCTATATTTCATTAATCAAAGAACATAAATGAATACATACGATTTCTCAAGCTTGAACACACCTTGCACATGTATAATCTATCTCACTACTTCACTGACTAACTCTGGCCAATACTTAGCCAATTTCTTAGCCTACCAAGATCTTATTTGCTTGTGTTTTTCCTTGAGGAATTAGGCCCTTATTAACTAGGAAATTCCTCAATCTAGATTGCACAATTCCTTTAGGCTAATCTTTGACTACATGCACCACCTGTACAACTTGGAATAGTCTACAACTGATAGTAAACGTCCCTTGAACCTCTGTTTCAACTGGGTAACTCGAATTCTCTGCATGCATAAGTTATTATGGGTTGATTGATTAGTTAACTGGTTGATCACTGGAGTGAGTTGAAGTTACACTTCCACACTTGGACCTTCCACTAGTTCCTCTTGCAGTTAGAACTAGTTTAACTAATCTTAACTCAAATTTAACTGAAACAGAAATTTGAATTTTAATCTAGTTTGACCAAGGCAAAGTCAAAACTAGATTTTCTTGCTGCATTTTAAACTAGATGTGCTTGGGTTCTTCATTATTACCATTGTTACATTGACTTAGATCAAAAGAAGTTTTCTTTGAAATTTCTAGTAATTTTTGTCATTCAGTTTTGACTTCATGTCCAATAGGTTCCTTTAGGCTTCTTCCATGGATGCTCTAGAGTATAATGGGTGGTGGCATGTTCTTTTGGTATAATGGTGGGTTACAGGTAACGACTTATGTGGAGTGGAAAACTGATACAAGTCACATATTTCTTCCAAAATGTAGTTTATGCTTGAAAATATTACGTGGCACAAGTGATTTTGTCACTTGAATTAGTTTTTTACGTATGTTTTACCTTGAACTTTACTACCATTCATTCTACAAGTTTTTCATAATTTATTAGCAAAGTGAAATTCTAATCATAGAGGGATGTTGTTGAGATGTTTTGCACACCTTTCTGTCCTTATACTTTTGACAAATATCCTTCATGCAACTCGGAGGTGAGTCTCTCTTTACTTTACTAATAGCCTATTAGCTAAATCTCCCCAGTTCTATTTGGGACATGAGTCTATAATGCAAGACTATGTTGGTTCTATTTCCATTCTTGTAAGGATATAGTTTTGTTACTTATTATATTAACCCATATTAATTTCCAGAAGCATAGTTATTGTGTTTTGTCTACATCAACTAGATATTTAGTAAGTTACTAATGTTTTTGTATACCAAAGCATTCCTTTGGAAATCTAGGCTATTAGAATAAATGTGTAAATCATGTAGGATGAGCTTTTCAGATGTTACATATTTCTAAGTCGTATTATTTTTAGAAACTTAAATTATTAATAGGACTTTGTGGTTTAGTTCCAGTTAATATATTATGTTAAAATTTGAATTAATGATAGAAATAAGATTCACACTACTGCCATTTGGTCAAGACACATGTAAAAATGATGACCATGATGATGCTTGGCATGTATTAATACCCATTTCTATCATTTATGCTCACTTAATTCTGGTCCTGAAAAATTGGAAATGTATTCATCATGGCATGACAGTTTGCAGTTTGGAACCATTGTAATATTTTGGGATTGAAAAATCATGGCATCCTCCATGGAAATTCTAGGAATGAAATGTGTGAGAATGTGTTGTGCTATTCAAATTTTGTTATTTTTTTGACTAAGTGCATTACTTCACTATTTGATTTTTGTGTCTGAAATTTTGAATGAGAGGTATAAAAGATGTAAACCCATACAACACCACTTCGAGAGGTCGATGATATGAATGCAGGTGCAGGAGGAGCCTTAGAAAAGTGGTTGAAGAGTGTGACATTTGTTCCTCCCCGAATAAATAGTTTTGGAATTACTACTAAAAAATTCAATGAAGATTCTCAACTATGGAATGATAAGGTAGTGAACTACAAGAGACTTATAGAACAACTTGACCAAGGAAGATAATGGAATATCATGGACATGAATTCTAGTTTAGGAGGGTTTGTTGTTTCCTTAGTCAATGATCTTGTGTGGGTCATGAACATTGTGCCATATTCAAATGCCAAAAATAACATGTTCTTCATGTCATCTTTGAGCGAGGATTAATTGGAATTTACCAAGACTGGTAAGCCATATTTTGGTGCACATTTTTTCTACAGAGATTTCGTATAGGGATGGTGACCTGCAATGGTATAATAATTTGTTTATTGAGTTATCACATACCCTACTGTAATGACCAATCTTTAAATACACATATTATATGCTCCTGAATAAAAAAATAAAAAAATAAAAATGATATTAATAAAATAGAATAAAAATTAAGTATTAGTATCAATAATTAATTAATCTAAAGTTCTAAAGTTTGTATTGAAAACAAACATAAATAAAGTAAAGGTATACATGAATATCAAAAGGGTCAAAGAGACAACGAATATGATAAGGTACACATCAGTGTTATAAATTTATAAAAGGATACGTATATGGTTATATAGAGGTGTAATAATATTATAAAAACCATAACACATATATGAGGGTTAACATTATAAAACCTTAATGCTACATATGAACACCTGTAACGGGAGGGCGACTCACACCCATGAGGAAGCTATCGCCGGGGAAAAAGCGGTGGAGTTGCTGGTGTACAAGGCAGCCACCGCTGAACCCAGTCTATAAAACCATAGAATTTAGCTGAGACGGGGGGTTGAAGAACGGAGGTAAACACCAGGAGGAGGAATTCAGAAAGGAGGAAGGTCTGCCTTTGGAAGAGATTTAATCAGTCTGAGGTTCTGGTTACGGGGGACAGTGAGCTTCTGCAAGAAGCTTACTGGATTGAGCAGACAGGCTCTGCTCAGTTTGGCTAGGATGGTGACCTGCAATGATATGATAATTTGTTTATTGAGTTATCACATACCCTACGATAAAAACATTGTAGTCGTTAGAATATGTTTAAAGTTATTTGATTGTCTCTTTTTCTTCTTTAAGTTTTTACTAAGGAAAACCTCTTTAGGATCTCATTTTTCCCTATACATTTAGGATCTCCCTTGTCCCTAGAATTTACAGATAGAGAGTGGCTCAATTAACAGCCATAAGAGTGATTGGTAACCTTGAGGGACTCAACAAGATTTAAACCTGTAACTTGTGGTATTCCTATGGGTAACATGCCTTGTGTAGATGAACCATTTGCACTAACCATTGGGGCTAGTTGCTTGATTGTGTCTATTTTCATCTATTCTTAAATCAAATATTGGAGTTCAATGTTGTTGTACTTGCACTAAAGGTAAGAATCCAAATTTTTTAAGATTACGACTTTCATATTTGGGTTTTGAGCCTTTGAGAAGCATATATATATATATATATATTATATATATATAATATATAATATATATATATATATATATATATATATATATATATATATATATATATCCATGGCTTGGGGAATGTTATATGTAGGTACATACTCTTTGATCCCTTTATGAGCAGGTGAACCTTAAAAGCATATTACTTCGTCTCTCTATGCCCTGAAGAGAGGGAAGTCCCACCCTTTTTATGTATCAAATTTGGAAGGTTGGCACTCATTATCTGAATCTAGTCTTTGAAATTTGAAATAACTTTGTTGTCTAGAAAAATGGACTTTATGAAGTTTTACTGTGAAAGCACAATCACTGTTAATGTAGAATAATATAATGTATTCATTGTAATTAACTCTAGCACTCTCTAGTGTCTTTGGTGTTCAACATATAACAACAAGCTCCTCAATGCTAATATTTGTGGAATCTCATTGATTGAGGATGACTCCAACTTGAAATTATTGAATTTCACATAGGAGGCCACACTATCTTCAATCTACTTGGATATACATGCAAAATTGAAGCTATAAGAACCTCTTAGTAAACTCTCGAGTGCTTTGCATATCTTCACTTCCATTTTCCTAAAATCAATAATATTTGAAATGTTGGGAACAATCACACCAAAAAAGAAAAATGTGCAAAGGTAAAGGTGGATTTATATGCGTTTTATAGTCAAAGTCCTAATTGATTTGTGTCAAGATAAACATTTAACAATAAAAAATTAATAATGTCCACATCATGTTTCTTAAAGTTTGAAACCATTTGAAAGAATATAAGCTACCATGGATAAGAAATTATATGAATTCTATAGAGGCGGATGCAAATACTTAAATTTTAACTTTTAGAAAGGTCTTGATGGTTTTCATCAACTAGAAAGAGACATTGTAGAGCTACTACTATAAAAATAGTCTACTATGTATTGTGACATCTTGAAGAGTTGCAAAATTTTAGCAAAGTTTGACCAACTTTTACTATGTATTCTAACATCTTGAAGAGTTGCAAAATTTTAGCTAAGTTCAACCAAATTTCTATTATGTCGCAAAAATATCCCATAGCGATACTTACATTGCCTAAAAAATGCACGTGAAGTACATACCCTTTGATTAGTATCAATTCACACCTATAGAAAAAAATAAGTCTCAACAATATCGAAGTCCATTTCATAAATTAGTTCTTGGTTCTTCAAGATTTGTTTTAATAGTTTCACATCAATTCAAAATGTATCATGCTCTCTACTATTGTAATAAGTAACTAAGGAAAGTTTCTATTCTTTGAGTGATTAATCCAAGTGATGAACGACAACAATTGTATGGGCTTGTGCATATAACATTCCCACATCTTATTAGAGTTGAGTAAAACCAAATTCTTTCAAGATTTTAAATCTGTTGCATGGCTCAAAGTTTGGAAATTTGGTTCTTGTAAACATTGCTTGTTGTAGTCATGTATAGTTTATGAACATGAACATTATAAATATATCTTTTTAGCAAAACATCAAGTCCATTATTCTAAAAGGACGGTTGACTTTAACACCATATGCATGCTTTGTGACTTATTTTTTGTTAAGTGATGACCAACATTAGAATTTTATACAATTATTGACATTTCGTAATGGAGAAACTATAGGAAATGGAGGAGAGACAAAGGTTTTGGACGGTATGAATTTTTTTGTTATTCTTTATATCACTTCATCAAAATTCAATCAAGATTACATTTCGTAGAAATTTGGTAGGTTGAATAATATAATATTTCTTGTTATACAAGCTTAGTGGTCTAATGGACATGAGAGGGAGCTACCTATATTTTGAGGATTGTTGGTATGGAATTAAGTGTAAAAATGTCTGATGTATTTTTGTCAAGTTAATGAGAGTGGAAAAAGGAGCGACACCTCATTGGCATTGTACATACATTTTGTGTCATTTGGAATATTTTGCAAGTCCAAAACAACAATCATGTGTTAAGGTTTCCATTCCTTCTAGATTTTTGCAAAAGATGAATTCACGCAGAAGAATTTTCTATTACGAATTCTCCAAAGCTCCAGCTTTGGTTGCAACCCCCAAAAAAGTGAGCTCATTCAACATAGCCTCTTAGCATTGACATCCATTTTCACCTGTCATTAGATCCGGTTGTCGGGGGTCTCTTAAATCACTGATGACTTTGTTGTTGGTTCCAAATACTTGAAAAATGCACGAATTTTCTCTTAGACTTATAATTTTTTCCTAGAGTTTTCTTACTCTATTTTGATTTAAAGTTAAACTTAGAATTTTTTTCCAGCAACTTTCGACTAGGATTTTGGTCATTACCCGCTCTGGATTTTGAGCTTCTCATCTATGCAAGGAATGTCATGTTGTAGGGTCCAACATTTTGTTATGTCTTCATATTGACCTCTAAAATTAGTTTGGTGTTCACATTGACCTCTCCATTTAGTTTGATGTTCATATTGACCTTTAAATAAATGCAATGGCTTACTAAAATACTATTTGAGAAGGAAAATATACCAATTATATTGTTTCAAAGTAAGGAAGCAGGTTGCCATAAAACTCGTAGAACAGTTGAGGTGTATGGGTCTTGGGATTCTTCTAAGGGGTGTTTAGATCACTATTTTGTAGCAATTGAAGTGTTTGCTTCAATATTGGAGTTATTTAGCAAGTATCTTGTTAGGAAATTCTTGGAACTTTGAGGTAAATGGAATTGTTGGGAATTCATGTTGCCGAGTTAATACTAATTATATAGCTAATATGGTAATCAAGTACTTAGTTCCCTCCATTTTTTAGTTTGTTTATTTACAATCCCGATATACAACTATCTTTTCCCACTTGCTTATTTATTGTCTTATTGATCTACTCTAGTTGTCCTCCATTGGAATCTGAATATTGACACTAACGGGATCTTTGGGTGATACAATATATATATATATATATATATATATATATATATATATATATTATATATATATTATATATATATATATATTATATATATATATATATATATTATATATATATAATATATATATATATGACATATCACATATACTCCGGCCTCTCAACACACTAAACTTTTGAAGAGATACCCAATCTCAAGCTTGTTCGACTTGTCACTCCCTAACCTTTAGTAAGAGATTAAAAACTTTTCTATTTCAAAAAAAAAAAATATATATATATATATATATAGATAGAGGTAAAAAAAACTAAAACATTATCGACATGTACTTTGAGCCTGATATAACAGAGAATAACGTAGATATTTAGTTCGATTAAGTTAAGCACATATATTTAGAACAAACAATATTTTAATGAAAATTGAAAGTTTCTAAACAAATCATATTGTTAACGAAAAAGAAAATCATCCATTGAAAAGGCGTAAATATCCCAATGAGAAAATTTAACACGTGCCTTTGAACACACATCTAAACTATAAATTAAACCATACGTGTGTTGAGATTTTCTATTTGGAGTAAAATAGGCAAAAATCTCAGTAGGTGACAACAATAGAAATTTTGTTGCTAGATTAACTCCAGTTTGTTGGGAGGGAGTTAATGCATCCTAAATTTGAGTTGAGAGGATTTATGAGGCAGTTAGATCCTCTTTGCTATATAACAGGCAACCATTCAGATTGTTTGCTATGAGGGTGAGAGTTTTGTGAGGATTTAATTATGTAATCTCCTGTTTGATTAATAAGATTGCCGATGCCTATGTTGTGTGGACGTAGCCCAGATTGGTTGGGTGAACCACGTTAATTCCTGTGTCTTGATGTGCTTGATTTATCTGTTGTGTCTTTTGATTTAATTTAGCTGTGCATCTGATCTCCAACAAGTGGTATCAGAGCAATGTTGGAGGTCTGGCGCAGCGGAGGAGTTCGTGTTGTATCAAGTCCCGGAATACTGGTGCGTGTCAATGGTTTGATTCCTGGTGCGTAAACCTGTTCAAGTGATTGCTGCACACCCTGCTGCAGTCACTGTGTGAGGTTGCTGCCTGCCACGAGAAGCTGTGTGAACCTGCGTGTAGTTGCATGGAGTTGCACTTGGTTCATATGACGTGCTGGAGCGCTGATATACCTGCGCTGATATAACATTTGGTGCTGTGCTGGAGCGCTGATATAACATTTGGTTGCCGGAGCGCTGATATACCTGCGCTGACATAACCTTTGGTGGAGCGCCAAGGTGCTGGAGGTGTTTGGTGCCTGTTGTGTATGACGTGCTGGAGAGTTTACATGTTGTATGCCTTTGACTGCTGGTGCGTGGAGAGTCTGCGTATTACCTGCTGGTGCGATTACATGCTGAAAGGAAGCAGTAGGTTTACGATCAGGGCAACTACATATGAGGTAAAGTACCGTTTTGAATCTTTGAAAACGGTTCGTGATAGTTGGTCTGATAATCAGTTTTGCGTGGTATGAATGGAAGGAATTTGATACGGAAATCATATTCAACTGTTTTTTGTTTGTCCTTCTAAAGTTTTGTAGAGCTGGTACATTTGAGTTCTACAAGTCGATGATTCTGAAAATTTAATCATTGAGAATCGCTTTGGATGTGATTTATATAGTAAAGGTATTTACAGTTATTGCTACATTGGAGGGATTGTTTGTTAAATCCGAGTGTAGTTGTTTGCCACGTGCCCACTCTTAATACGTGGTGTTGGTAAACCTGCGCTATTTCTTTATTTTTTGGTTTGGAGTGTTGTTTCCAATAGCGCGAAATCGTTGGTTAAACAATAGCTCAAAATAAAGGCGCATTGTTCCCGTGCATATTGATACTCATTTTTTTGTATTATAACTCAGCTTTCTTTTAAAGGCAAAGACAGAAAGGCATAGGCAGTTTGTTTTGCTAATTGCTGGTATTGAAACATTGTTTTTTTTTTTGGAGATTATTGTTTTTTGATTGATACAAATGGCGAAAACTCAAAGTGCCCGTTTTGAAATTGAGAAGTTTAATGGCAAGAATAATTTGGCATATGGAAGGTGAAAATGCATGACTTGCTTGTCCAACAAGGCGTGGTAAAGGCATTGATGGGTAAATCCAAACAACCTTACAACATCACAGACGATGAGTGGGACGAGATGGATGAAAGAGCAGTAAGTGCTATTCAATTATGCCTGGCGGACGATGTCCTGTTTAATATCGTGTCGGAGGTAACAGCTACTAGTTTGTGGATGAAACTGGAGAAACTGTACATGACCAAATCCTTAACCAATAGGATTCTCCTGAAGCGACAGTTGTACAGTTTGCGAATGAAGGAAGGTACATCGATTGCTGATCATTTAAATGCTCATAATACTCTTCTTGTGCAATTACAAAGTATAGAAGTAAAAATTCCATCCGAGGATAAAGCTATTACTTTATTGTGCTCGTTGCCCGAGTCATGGGATCATTTTGTTACTTCTATAAGTCTTAGTTCATCAGAAACTATTGAGTTTGATGATGTAGTTGCATCCTTATTATCGGAAGAAACAAGGAGGAAGTCGCATTCTGAAGCCTCTACATTAGAAGCTATGATGGTTAGAGGTTGTTCGAAAGAAAGACGCCCCAGGAAGCTGAGCGACTCACGTTCAAAGTCGAAAGGGAAGAAGAGTAAGCTCAAGTGCTAGTTTTGTGGCAAATCAGGGCATTTAAAGAAGGACTGCTGGAAGCGACAGCAACAAACTTCAAAAGCAGAGTCTTCGACAGAGAAGAAGGAGGCAAATACGACATATACAGGTTCGACATCTGGTTCAGGTATGAGTGATGAAGTTTTATTAGTTAATATGTCAAATCATGGTCAACATTGGTTGTTAGATTCCGGTGCATCAAACCACATGTGTATCCATAAAGAATGGTTTAATGAATATAAATCCATTAATGATGGAGTTGTGTACATGGGTAATGATGTAACATGTAATATTGTGGGGACTGGGAGCATACAACTACAAATGTTTGATGGAACAACTAGAATATTAACTGATGTGAGACATGTACCAGATTTAAGGAAAAATTTGATTTCATTAGGAGCACTTGATTCAAATGGATATAAAACTGTAATTCAAGGTGGAGTAATGAAAATTTACAAAGGTATTTTACTAGTTATGAAAGCTAAGAAGGTAGGAAATCTATTTCAGTTAGAAGGAAGTACAGGGTCAGATTTTGTGTCTACGGTGTCTGAACATGAGAGTAGTTCAATTCACTTATGGCATCAAATATTGGGGCATATGAGTGAAAGAGGGTTAAAAATTTTGGTTGATCGCAAGTTACTTCCAAATCTAAAGTCTGGAAAGTTAGATTTCTGTAAGCATTGTCTGTTTGGAAAACAAAGTAAACAAAAGTTTAAGACATGCAAACATACTAGTAAAGGAATACTTGATTATATCCATTCAGATGTCTGGGGTCCAGCTCCTACAACCTCATATGGTGGTTCGTCATATTTTGTATCGTTTATTAATGACTTTTCTAGGAAAGTGTGGGTCTACATGTTGAAAAGGAAGTCTGATGTTTTTTCAGTTTTCAAGCAGTTTGGAGCATTGGTAGAAAACAACACTGGTAGAACAATAAAATGTTTAAGAACTGACAATGGTGGTGAGTTTACTTCCAAGGAGTTTGATAGCTATTGTAAGGATGCAGGGATCGAGAGACATAAGACCACGGTTTATACTCCTTAGCAAAATGGAGTTGCTGAACGCATGAATAGGACTCTTCTAGAGAGAGCAAGGAGTATGCTAAGTAACGCTGGGTTGC
>APFE030906183.1:33012-89589 GCA_000404065.3 Pinus taeda | reverse complement strand
AAAAGAAAAGAGTATAGTACAATCAAGCTTGCTTGCAAGTGAAGCAGAAAAGCAAGGGGCCGCCCAAGGAGATAGGCACCACCTTGCTCCTTGGCTAAGAACCAGGAGAGGGCTGAAGAGAACATGGAATAACAAGGAACCGGAACTAAGCAGAGAGAACTACCCTGAGGGGGCTGTTACTATCACACGACTTTTTTTTCCTTTTTTCTTGCTTACTTTGACCCATTCAGTGGAATTTGGCTGAGCCGAAACAAGTTGAAGACAGGTCTGCCCTGGCGGCGGAATATCCTTCTCAGAATCTGAGGATGAAGTGAAATGAGAACGTTTCTGGGATATCTGAGAGACGGAGGGGTCTGCCGAATCATCCAAGGGAGCATCCACCGGAATCTCAGCGTTCTGTCCGTCTGCAACTATTTCCTCCTCATCTGAACTGGCGGAATCTGAATCCTCCATAGGCGGAGGAGGCGCACAGGGGTTCCAACTTTTGGACTTGGGCTTGCGCTTTGGAATCTTCTTTTCGTCGAGGTACTGGGGACAGGAACTTTGGAGATGTCCTGTTTGATGACCATGGCGGCAACGGAAAGCTGTGTTCTCGTAATCCAAGGTTTGAGTCCAATGGAAATCTCCATACTTGAGATTCATCTGATCCGGCAGTCCTTTGCTTATATCTATTTTTGCACAAAATCTACCAAATGTGTAGAGCCCATTTTCCTTTCGAGAGGAATCTATAGCCAGGTAGCGTCCTAAAGTTTCTGCAATTGCTATGAAGACCGAAACATGCCATAGATGCACCGGAAGGTTCGGAAGCCTGACCCAAATGGGAATCTAGAAACCAAGGAGTAGAAGGGTCAAAGTCTGGAAACCAAGGAGTAAGAAAAAGCCCCGCCGAGCCCCAAAACCAAGGGCCTCCCGTTAAGGCCTTCTGATAATCTTCATTTCAGTCAAAAACCACAATGAAGAATCCTTTTGAACATAAGTGTATCTCGTTTTTTTTAGTCCAATTGGTATGAATCCATTGGTATAGATCTGATGTGCGAGGCCATAGCCCATTGAGTCTACATACAAGTGCGGCTTCTGCATAAAGTTGATAGCGATCATCAATCCCAGGATGGGAGAGATTGATGGAAGGAATGTCCTCTGATTTGTCTACTAGAAAAGGCTTTGGAGCCTCAAATGGATGGCCTGTTGATGAAGAAAGCTGTGAATGGGCAGCATCTTTGCGGACAGCATCTTTAAAAGAGAAAGAAGGGGCAGAGGAGGTCTGCCTGAAGGAACCCCCTCTCAAACGAAAAGTAGCTACAATAGAGGCATCCCTCTGAATGCTGTAAAAAGATAGAGGAAGGGTAGTCGTAAGTTGCTTACCCTTGTATACCAGTCTGAGGCAAGATGAGAGGATCCCTAGCTGGCCTTCAAGATTTTGCAAAAGGTCCTACACAAGATCCGTTGCGCGTGCCCATTGCATAGATGTCTTGCCCGAGAGGTTGACTTGGATCTGGAAAACGAGTGAATCTTCATGCAGATCTGGGTCAGATCTGGCTCCTGCTATCTGGCTCCAGCCTTTGCAAATCTCAGAAGAGAGAGGACTGGAGCTTTGAAGGGCCTTCATCTCCTGAATTTACTGCAGGGGAATGAGAGTAGAAGAGGGAAAGGTCCAAAGATTAATAAGCCTGTCAATGCGTTCCGCCGAGGAGAGTTTCCAGGAGATTCGTCCCTGCAGATCCAGGAAGCTTAAAAAGTTTTGCAGATCTAGAACATGATAATAGCTATCCTGGGTGAGAAAATAGAGCGATGATATGCATGGGCTTCCTTCCAGAGCGGAGAGATTCTTCCCGGGGGCCGCTGCCTCAGGATGGATAAGAGGGGACTCTGGATAAGAGGGTTGACTCGCGCGTGAAGCAGCTGCAACGGTCCATGATCTGTCGGCTACAGGGCCAAGGGCTAAACAAATGAGGGGGGCTTTCAGACTATGATGGCTAGCAAGCATATTCGAGGTGGAAAAAACCTGAAATCCGCAGATGCAATGCACTTCACCGAAGGCAGATGTGACAATGGAGAGGTTAACCAGAAACCCATGGAGGAAGCACTTGTCCCCTGCGTCGACAGAACTGTCTCGAGGCCAGACAGTAACTGAAAGCGAGGCGGCGACAATATTTTTAGGGTTCATCTTTCCCGTCGCTCTTTTAGAAAATGGTAACAAGAATGCCAAAGACATTTCATGGTGGAACCTTAGCTGCTCATGCAGGGGACCCTCGTAGGCGGTGTAGACTTTGTCCTCTACCTTAGTTTTTGAAGAAAATCCCACATATGGCTCTTCTTCCCATCCAAACGCCTCCACAAAAGAGCTGAAATCGGCGGTTGATCTGAGAGGAAACCCTCTGAAGAGCTGAGCACTGTCTTGGCGGAGCTCTTGTCCTATACAATTTGGCGATATCGGCAGCCACCGCCATTGCTCCTCGCCTTCCTGTCGCAGGCCCGCACTAGTGGAGAACAGGGAAGCCATGGCGGCCGCACAGAGTTAGGGTTTCAATATTTCGTTCGCCGCTCTTGTCACTTGTCTGCTCTTTTTTTTTTTAAATTAATTTACTAGTTTTTTTTTTTTTTTTTTTTTTTTTTTTTTTTTTTTTTTAAAACTAGTTTGGTTTTTTAATTTATTATTTATTTATTATTTTATTATTATTATTTATTTTATTTTTATTATTTATTTATTTTATTTTCTCTCTCTCTCCTCTCTATAATATTATATATTTATATTCCAAATTCTTTTATGGTTTATGAAGATAATTTTTTTTTATTAAACATTTTTTATTTTTTATTTGTATTTTTTTTTATATAATTATATTGTTCTTTTAAGTAATAACATTTTAACTATTTAGTAATTTTAATTTTTTATTAATTTTTTTTTTTTTCTTAAATCTAGTTGTTTTAAATTTTTTCTTAATTTTTATTTTATTTTCTATTTTTACCTACTTAATTTTAGTTTATCTAAATGTTATTTTTCTTTTCCAATATTTATTTTATTATTTATTTAAATTTTTATTTTTCATTTTGCCAAATTTTTTTATGGTTTAGAAGTTTTAGTTGTTGTTTGTTGTTGTTTTTTTCTTTTTTTTTCATTAATTTTCTTTTTTTAGATTTTTTTCTTTTTATGTTTGTTTTAGTTATAATAATTGATGTTTTGTTATTTTTTTAAAACTTGTTTTTTGTTTTGTATTTTTTATGTTTTAATTAATAATTTATTTATTTTTAATTTTAATGTTTTTCGGGGTCATGAAAATATTTTATGCCATTATTTCGAAATGTTGAAATTTTACTTTTGGAAAAAAGAAATGTTTTCCCAACATTGACACTTTTCGTTCTGAGGGTGTTTTTGGACAATTTTTGCGCAAAAATTTGGTTTTCACCGTCATTTTTAAAACATGTTGAAAATTTACGCAAAAAAAAAAGGTGTTATTCTAGCATCAACACTTTTCGTTTTTAACACTATTTTTGATGTTTTTTCGAGGTTTTTGGCCAGAGTTCCCATTTTGAGTTTATAGTTCTCATTTCAAAGTTTACATTGTTTAAAATTCAAACATAGAAAATGAGGTTTGAAAGTGTTAGGTCGTTATACTACTAGTGTAACCCCTTATTGTTATTAGTACAACCCCCTTATTATATTGTTATGCCCATGTAGTCCCCATATTGTTATTATTGTGCCCTTACATTATTATTGTTAGGTCGGCTCTGATTATATAATGACCCCTTAGACTCCTATATATAGAAAGGAGGTCTTGTCATTTGTATCATCCAAGAATTGTTCATTTGTGTAATGTAAAGGAGATTGCCCCCTCAAAGAGGCTTATTTTGAAGGCATTTATCTATCTTTTCTATCTTTTTGTGAGCTGGTTTCATAACATTTGGTATCACAGCTTTGGATTCTAGGGTTTCGCTGCTCCAAACAGGTCATCGTGGAATTTTCGCTATAACGTTTTTTCGATGACATTTCAGAAGCTAAAAAAAAACCCATTTGAGACGAAATATCGTTGAACCTCAGGTTCGAATTTTAGACACTGTTTCGCTACATTTTTGAAGATCGAATTTGAGAAAGTTAGGGTTTTTGCAAGCTCCAAAATTCCATCTCAAACAGGTCATCGTAGAATGTCCGCTATAATTATTTTTCTACGCAGTTTCAGACTTTGAAATTAAAACCCATTTGATCCGAAAACTTGGTGAATATCGGGCCCGAATTTCAGATCTTGTTTCGCTATATTTTTGGAGATACATTCCAAGACATTTAGGGTTTCTGCAGGCTCATGAATTACATCCCAAACAGGTGACCTTGGGAAAATCATCACAACTCTCTCTCAGAGCATATGATTCAAATTTTGTAAAAGTGACAGAAAGAAGATAGTCTGTAGTTTGTTGGGTATCAGTTTCAGAACCTAAGGTCAAAACAGTTATATGTGGCACATCGTACAAGTTCACTCTACTGAACCAATATATTATCAGGTCATCCTGGGAAATTGGGCATAACGCTTTCTTCAGGAATCCAATTGTGATCAAATTTGCGGGGTTAGAAAGAGGACTCGGAGGGATATCACAGGCCAATATTTCAGAACTTTAAGATCTAAAATTATGGAGTTACAGTTGTTTCAAGATCAAGCTCCTGAAATCAAGAAAAAGCGATATGAGGAAGTTTGAAGGCAAAGATCCGGTAAATTCGATACTATATATGGAGTAATATTTTGATCTACATGAGGTGCAACTGTTACAAAAGGTACGTATGGCATATTTATATTTAGAACCGAATTAGTTTTTATGGTATAAAGGGTTTTGTTCTCGTAAACCACTTGTCACGTGGTCAATTTTCACGGAGGAAATGATAGCACATTACGAAGATACAAAGAGCAACACCTTCTTTAGCCAATTGATAAACCTCAAACAAAAGGGTTTAATGGAAGAGCACATTGAGGACTTTCAAAGACTGAATATAAGCGTAAATGATATTCCAGAGAAGCAAAGGATTGATGTCTTCATAGGGACTTTAAAGGATAACATTCAACATGAGGTTCGTCTTTGGGAACCTGATTCATTGGAGAAGGCATTCAGGTTGGCAAGAAAAATTGAAAGTGAAATTATGGAAACAAGGAATCCCAGCACTCATGACTATAATTATGGAAGTGTTTTTTCTCCTAGCCTTCCACAACTTACAAGGTTTACACCACAACAATTGGAAGAAAAAAGAGAAAAAAGGCTTTGTTACAATTGTGATAGAAAATACATTAAAGGTCATAAATGTGCTAAGAAGAAATTATTTTACATAGATTATGAAGAGGAGGAAGAAAAGGATCAAGAAACGTCAAAAGAAGATGATATACACCAAGAACCAACCCCAGAGAAAGAAGAAATGAATCCGACCATATCTTGTAAAGCATTGGCAAGAATTACCACTCCTCAAACTCTCAAGATAGAAGGACATATCAAGAAGAAAAAGGTTCAAGAAGTGAAAGATCACATCGAGAAAGAAGAAATGAATCTGACCATATCTTGTAATGCATTGTCTGGAATTAACACTCCTCAAACTATCAAGATAGAAGGACATATCAAGAAGAAAAATGTTCAAGAAGTGAAAGAACACATCGAGCATCAAGAAATGAATCTGACTATATCTTGTAATGCATTGGAAAAAATCGCCACTCCTCAAACTCTCAAGATAGAAGGACATATCAAGAAGAAAAAGATTCAATCAATGAAAAATCACATCGAGCATCAACAACGAGGTCTCCAACTTTTAAAGGACAACACCACTTTGGTGCGGGATCGAATGAAACAACAGGCAGATTAGTGTCGCAGTGAAAGAAGTTTTGATGTAGGCGATTGGGTATTTTTACAGCTACATCTCAAGCAAGCTATTTATGAGAAGGAAATATTGGCAATATTATATGCACTTAAGAAATGACGACCTTACCTAATCGAAAGACAGTTCAAGTTAAAAATGGATCATGATAGTCTTAAATACCTTTTAAAACAAAGATTATCTTTAGAAGAACAGAAAAAATGGGTCACAAATATGTTGGGTTATGACTTTGAAATCATCTACAAAAAAGGGAAGCAAAATGTTGTTGTAGATGCACTCTCAAGAAAGGATGAGGATTTGGAAGCATTGTTTTGTGCTATTTCAATTATCCAACCAGATTGGATAAACGAAGCAAGGGATGAATGAAAGAAGGACGAAGATATGTGGCCACTCATTCAAAAGTTGCAAAAGATCCTGGTTCAAACAATATTGCCAGAACTTGATGAGGAAGGAAAAATCATATTGGAACCTGGCGCAGTCACAAAAAAAAACCCGAAAACTATGAAATTGATCAATTTCAGAGTATTTCATCAAGTGGAAGAACTTACCCACTGAAGATTCCACATGGGAGGACAAGAATTTTATATAGAACCCTCAAGAACTACTCAAGCGTTGAGGACAACACCTTTTGAAGGCAAGGGGCATGTTAGGTCCCTATACTACTAGTGTAACCCCTTATTGTTATTAGTACAATCCCCTTATTATATTGGTATGCCCATGTAGTACCCATATTGTTATTATTGTGCCCCATAGAAGCCCACTATTGTTACTTTGTGCCCTTACATTATTATTGTTAGGTCGGTTGTAATTATATTATGACCCCTTAGACTCCTATATATAAAAAGGAGGTCTTGTCATTTGTATCAT
Organism: Pinus taeda; assembly: GCA_000404065.3. Taxonomy (NCBI): domain Eukaryota; kingdom Viridiplantae; phylum Streptophyta; class Pinopsida; order Pinales; family Pinaceae; genus Pinus; species Pinus taeda. The sequence goes on along the minus strand of APFE030906183.1, from coordinate 82,886 downwards.
CGAAGATTTGTTCATTTGTGTAATGTAAAGGAGGTTTCCGCCTGTAAGAGGCTTATTTTGAAGGCGTTTATCTATCTTTTATATCTTTTTGTGAGTTGGTTTCATAACAGAAAGTCTAAAGATGAATTAGGATGAAAGTATTGCATAATTCTTTCTCAAAGTTGATGAAGTAGTTAAGACCATTAGAGGCCTTAGTGGAAAGCTTGATTAATAAGTTGTGGTTCAGAAACTATTAAGCACTCTTCACATGAGATTCAATGCCAAGATATCTACCATTGAAGAGATGCAGGGCCTACACACTTTCATAATGGAAGAACTACATGGAATTCTCACAACATATGAAATGAGGATTGGAAAAGAGGGGTCAAAACCAAAGGAGGCTTCCTTCAAAGTCTCAAATATAGTTATATGTCAGGAGGTCAAAGAAAAGAGAGTGAATAAGCTCAAGGGGGGTTGCAAGATTAATAGTAGCATGCGTTTAGGGGGAGTTGAATTCTCAAGAAAAACATGAAATTAAAAGTTTGCAAATATGATATGTTTTGTCTTATTTCACTTGTATAAGTGGTTTACACAATTAGGTTCAACAATCATGAGCATAAGCAACCTATCATGTTAAGGCAAAGCAAGAATTTGGCTCTAATAATAATTGTTAAAAGGTTATAAAATATTGATTCACCCCCCCTCTCAAGATTTTCCTGGGTCCCTTGTCCCACAAACAAGGGGGTCTCATACACCAATTTGGTGTGTGGCTTGGGTGTGATCTTAAAATAGGATAATAATAATCATAATAATAGAATTTCCAAAAAAGTTTTGAGACACAAATTAAAATAGTTCTAATTTCTAAAAAAAATTATAATCTCTCTTATAAGCCCAATTTTGAAATGTTATAACCATTCATTCTAATATGAACTCAAATTGATATGTCACAACCACTTTTCTTTTAATGACAATGGGATTAAGATAAAAACATGGCCAATAATAATAATTCCCTTCACTCAAAAAGTTCTCTAATAACTCTGATTATTATCCTCCACTCTTAAAAATTTAAATCAAGATAATATATAATAAATAATTAACACTTTATTCAATATTAAAATCCTTAAAATAAAAAAAACTCTACACAATAAAATCATTTTGTGAAATATCATTTTTATTCATTTGTAAACCATAACCTCATCCATATTAATAGAACCAAAAAACCAACCATAACCATAATTAACATTAATTATATAATAATCTTTTTATTAATCACATTGGAATATTTAAAAATTAATTAAATAATAAATCCTAATAATAATTAATTGTAAAACTAATTAATAATCAATAATTCTATATTTAAGATATATTTAATTTTAATGAGCTCATAAATCTATATTACATTTTTAAAATTAAATATACCAATTAAATCTAATTTATAATAAATATAGCACATCGTATATTCACCCTTCTCCTTCCAAAGTAAGTGTCATTCTTTATTCATTATATGTTTATACTTTGATTCTATATCATGGCACTAATAATGTATTCATTCTATGTTATATTTGGAATGTAATAGGGTACAACTATATGTTTATAGGTTTATATTTTGAATCTGACACAAACTATAGAAAAGCAGGAATTTGTTGGTAGTATTTTGTTGTCAAATAATGACGGATTAATTAATTTTAAGTAAAGAAAAATGAATGCTATGCCACTTACTTTTATCATGAAACTACTTCATTGGAGCCGTCCACTCTCCTCTCATCTGTAACCTTCCACTCTCATAACATATCATTTGTAACGGTACAGCAGGTTAAGAGAATGTTTCCCATGTGCTCCACTTTCTTTCCATGTTTCCCCTGTGCTACACTTTCTTTCCCTGTTTCTGTGTGCTACTCTTCAATATAGGTGACTTTAGTACAAGCCGAAAGGTACACAGGGAGGGACTTTGTGCGGCATGTTAACCAGAGAGATCCAGGTGGCACATCCCAGAAGGCACGCTCTCAAGGTTTTGGGAAGATTCATGGAAAATCTGCTGACGGCTTATAGCGGCTGTGTCCAAACTTTTTCCTCACAGGAGACAGCGCAAATGCTTGTCCATTTCATGAATATGTGTGACACCCTGTAAAGTCCTTGGCGTTTGACATACGGCAACCTGCCAAACCTGGAGAAGTTTCCTAAACGCGTATAGATGCACATCATTTTTTATTTATCAGGTCCACGCCTACTCCCGTGCCAAATTGGAAAACGGTACCCCGTCTAATTGATTTCTGATTGCTTTCTCAACCCATTATCAGCCAGGCGACCTGCTACAATCAATTCTTGCAAAAACCCCCGGATTAGCCATTACTGGTTCAGCAGGAAACTCTGGATTAAGCATTTGTAATTATCGATGGCGAAGCACAGCAAAGTTTCTTTAATTTCGATACCCCCAGAAATGATAAGTTCCGTGAACGGGCATGTCATTTGGCCCAGGAAAGGTCTCAGACACGCACACCCTCGAGCACTTCGCAGCTCAAGCTTTTGGCTGGTGGCTTTCATGGCGTTCTGCGCTTGCGTTGCGATACTTCAACTCGTTGCTACTTGGAAAACCGGCGCCACCGTCATGGATTCTCCTTGCAGCTTGCCAGCGCGTGCGGACCCCGATATTGCCCGGTCCACTTCGACGGCTCTTCTTGCAGAAACGGCCCCATCTCTGCTACCTTTGCATGATTTACCGCCGAATATAACAGACGGCGACAAGGGTTTCTGGGCTCAGCCGGAGAATTTGGGGTACAAGCCATGTGTCGAGTTCAGTAGGGAGTACAGGCAGGCCTCGTCAGACATCTTGAAAGGGAGGCGCAGGTATTTGATGGTGGTCGTCTCAGGAGGTCTCAATCAGCAGCGCAATCAGATCGTCGACGCGGTTGTCATTGCCAGAATTCTGCAGGCGGCTCTGGTTATTCCCATTCTGCAAGTCAACGCTGTTTGGGAGGACGACAGGTGATTCTTTAATTTCGATTGCGGATAAACACATTCCAAGCCATGCCGTCGCCTTCGTTTATGCTAAAACTGGATATTTACTGCTTCTTTTTTATGTAGTGAATTCTCCGATATCTTCGACGTCGAGCATTTCAAGAAAACTCTGAAAGGCGACGTCCGAATCGTTTCTTCGCTGCCTTCCACTCATTTGATGTCGAGGCCCGTGGAGGAGAAGATAACTCCTCTTCACGTTAGCCCCCGCTGGATTCGATCTCGGTACCTCAGGCAGGTAAGCACGTAATTTATTCAAATTCTTTGAATCTCATCTTAGTGCATAGTGCGTTCACAAATTTCCCCAATGAAATTGAAAACTGACTAGGATCTACACATGGCAGTTGAACAAAGAAGGGGTTCTGCTTCTTCGAGGATTGGATTCGAGACTTTCCAAGGATCTTCCTCCCGATCTTCAGAAACTCCGCTGCAAGGTCTATTTTGCTGTTAATTGCCCTCTTTCCTCGCAATCCCCAGGCACTGGAAACAAGAAAATGTCTGTTAATACTTTATCGTCTGTTTGTGTTCCAGGTCGCCTTCGACGCCTTAAGATTTGCAGCACCAATTCAAGCTCTGGGAAACAGGATTGCGAAGAGGATGTGGGAAACAGGCCCTTACATAGCTCTGCATTTACGGCTGGAGAAAGATGTTTGGGTTAGAACTGGATGTCTTCCCGGCTTGGGTTCAGAATATGACCAAATAATCCAACAGGAGCGGAGAAGCCATCCAGCTCTTCTCACATCGCGATCCAACATGACTTACACAGATCGGAAGCTTGCTGGTCTCTGTCCTTTAAACGCCATGGAAATCGCCAGGTTATTTTCATTCCCTTTTCTTTTGTTCTCGCTTCTTTCAGCGTGATATTATTTAAAGTTTTCGCTGTTCTATTATTCTCCATCACCAAATTATTTCCCCCCTTTTGTAATAGGCTGCTTAAAGCCCTGGGAGCGCCCACAAACAGTCGAATATACTGGGCCGGCGGAGAACTGTTGGGTGGAAAGAAGGCGGTGGAGCCTCTGATCAAACACTTTCCAAATCTTTACAACAAGCACAGCCTGGCCTTGCCAGGGGAGCTCCAATCTCTGAACAACAGAGCATCACTCCTAGCTGCAATCGATTACATTGTGGCACTAAACAGCGATGTTTTCATGGCATCACATGGAGGAAACATGGGCCGTGCGATTCAGGTACTCTCTCCAATTCTCCATGTTTAGAATTCTATTGCATATTCTATCCATAGTTGCGTCATGAAATTTATTCACATATGATTGTGCAACAGGGCCACAGGGCGTACTCGGGCCACAGAAAGCACATAACTCCAAACAAAAGACAGATGCTTCCTTACTTCCTTGACAAAACATTGGGTGAAGAAGATTTTAACGTCATTGTGAGGCATCTGCATGACGAATCGCTTGGGCAGCCTGTATTCAGAACGGATAAATCAGGGCGTGATGTCGTGGCTTACCCTGTTCCTGAATGTATGTGCACAAAGCAGTCTAAAGAGCACAGGTAGTCACATTCCTTGCACAGTCAGTCATGAGAACATGATTGAGCAACAATACCCTGGCCCGGAGCTCCAACTGAGGATTTGTAAACGGCAGATAACATAAATGTCCACTGATCCTAAATTATTAGCTGTCTGGAGAAGTAGAATACTCATGGCTAACCGAAAGTCCTATATATGGCGCTCTGCCTATTCTGATGTTTTTGCAGTAGACCACAATTTTTTAAATTTTATGGAAGGCTACAACAAACAGAGCTGTTGCTTAAAATTTGTTGTAACTGTTTGCGCAAGTCCTCCTGGGACAGTGAAGAGATTGACGGAAGGGCCACCGCTGTAAATGTAAATTCGCGGTAGGGAGGATTGTTCTTTGAAAATGGGCATCATGACCGGTACTCGGTCCGCAAGTCGGTGCTTATAGTAGTCGGCATGACAGGATTGAAAAGAATTTCCAACCCCCAGTGTCACGCCCCCAATCTATTTTTTTCTAATTGGGCGGCTGCGGCACCACCGTGTACTCCAATTGGTTTTAAAGGAGGGCACGTGGACTACGCTTCTACTTCACAACACTCAATTCCATTTCTCGAATTAGTGTAAAATTTCATAAACCGAGCTACAAATGCATAACTCGAATTCACATAACCGAATTATAAACCGAACAATCAAACCATAAACTTATAATTTGCAATTATAATTTATGTTTAATTTTAACCTTCATAAACCTGCGTTATTATCTTAACAGAGATTATAAACACAGTGAATAATACCAAAGACTTTAACACAGAATTGAACGGGAGGGGCAACTCCCAACCAAGTGCGCCCTCAACTTTTCATTAACTTTATAATCTTTTTACAATCCCGTGCGCCCTCGGCCTGCACGATAGACTTCTTTACAACCGGCTAAACAGCCTTACAATACTTCGACCTTTTCGGCCAAGTGCGCATTCTACCTGCGCCTTACTTGCCAAGACCGGCGTATGCAACCCATTTATCCTGCTGTCTGTTTGTCGACCGTCCACCCTCGCATTCACACTTCGCTGTAAAAACCGATCCTACTTCAACGCCTTACTAGAACAGGCCTGCGTTCCTTACCTCTGTGCTGCGCACTGTTTAGAACTGCGCCCTTTGTTTGAAGGCTTGAGTCACCGATCGTTGGATGATTCGTTGTTGGATGATGCCTCAAATGGACCTCAGCCTCGCCGGTTATATAGCTTGCCTCCGCCATATGAGTAGGGGTGTCGGTGGTAAAGCCGACCCCCGAAAGGCAACACTTCGCCCATCTCCCGACCGAGCCGACGTGTTGTTTGATTTTATAATTCATTTCGTTTAATCCTCCGGCGGGTCAGCCCTTGTGATACAAGGCCACCCACGCCGAGGTATAAACTCTCGGCCAAGTGTTTATCCCGCGCGCCCATGTGTGTCGCTCGCTGCCATACGTCCACGCCGTCCGCTGCCTTGCTTCGTTTGCTGCCATACGTCCATGCTGTCCGTTGCCTTGTTCGCTATCACACTTGTCGTTCGGCACTTGCCTCCATCGTTCAACCCTTTGCGCGATGTATCATTCGGTGCGGGAGGGCGCACCCTCCGTGCAGCCCACTGCCTGTTTAGTTCGTTTCGTCCACGTACCTCTACCGGACTGTTTATGTGTGGCGGCATGCTTGCTTAGCCACCTTGTCGTGTAGGCCATCCGAACTTCCTGTTTGCCCCTGCCGCATCCGCCGTTCGACGTGCCTACTATCGTTCAGGGCGTCCGCCCCTCGGGTGCGGGTCGCCAGCCCGATGAGCGCGGAGCCCTTTGTGTATGTAATTTGCCCGTCATTCCGCCCAGGGCTTATCGTTTGCCAAGTGAAGTTCGGTTCCGTCCGTCGTTCGGGTCGCCCGCCCGTCATGCGGCGCGTCCGATTCTTCAGGGCGTGATATCCTCCCCCACCTTATTTCGTTGTCGTCCCGACAACATCCCGGCAGCCCTCGTCGATCCTCCACATCAAGTCGCCCTCTCGTTCCATGATCTAAAGCATGTGTCTGGAAGTATGCATCCCATACTACATCAAGGTCGGAATTTATGCATCAACCTTGGCTCCTCAATGCGTTGGATCTCCAAGTCCACCGTGTCCTTCTTCAACCGAATGCCTAAGTAGTCCTGCCCTACCATCAGTCATCCAACCGCTGTTTTGGTTCGGTTACCAACCCCATTAGTAACCAAGATGTAGGCTCTCCAAATGATCCTGCCTCATTCGGTTCACCCTTTGTGTTTGTTTTATGATCCCCCTGCCTAGGATCCATGGAACCCCATTTTTCCACTGCACACTGGGATCGTCATGCCTGCTCAATCAACTTGAGGGCTCACTGCCTTGAGCAGTCAACAATGAGCCCAACCTCTACATCAACTAAGGAGATCGCAAAAGAGACGAGCCGGGTGACTCTCTCTCGTTAATCACTTCAACCTGTTTGTTTGGATCCTCGGCCCCCATCTTCACTCCTTCTGATTTATGATCTGGTTCAGTCAGAACCCTGGTGCGAACGCCAACGGGTTCGTCCTCTCTTCCATCATAAATGAGGAGTTTCTTCAGATGTGGCACCAACATCGCTTCGAACTGTTCCATGAATTTTATTCCTAGCACTGCCTCATAGTTATCAACTCGTACTATGGTAAAGTCTAGCTTTCCGGTCCATTTACCAAGCAATGTGTTTACTTTCTCTGCTATGCCAAGGACTGACGCCGAAGGAGCATTCACGGTTTCCATTTGTGCCTCGGCTAGCGCAAGTCTCAACCCGAGCCTCCTTGCGGTCCCTTCGCTCATGAAGTTATGCGAAGCTCCACTGGCTATCATGGCAAGTACCTCGTTCTCGCCAATCCTCATTTGCACGTACTCCGATTTATCCCCTTTTTGGTCACTTCCTTTGTGATCCTTTCCTACTTCCACCTTAGAAGTAGCGTTGGGCCCTTCTTCTTTTACGGCCTTACCGTGGTGATCATCGGAGGAAGAGACCTCTATCACTGCCCGTTCTTGAATTTGCGAGGTTCCCCCCTCGTCTTCCTTCTTTTGTTTCTTCCTGACCCTGATCTCATCTCTCAAGGCCTGAAGATGCTTCTCAAGAATTACACATTCCTCTCTTTTCCGATTTATAGCATGCCTCGTACTTAGCTCCTTGAGTTCCGCCTCTAGTGCGAATCCCCTTCTTGTAAGTTGGAGGGCTTTCTCTTCATCGAAATCCGAGGTCCCCTTTTTCACTATGGCTCGAAGACCTTTCTTTGTTTGGGTTAACCCTTTGCCACAGTTTGTGAACGCTTTCTTTAGCCTCTTTGTTTCCGCAAGCACGTCCTCTTCAAGTTCTTCCATGGTAGCGAACCCCATCTTCTTGAAGAGTGGTACCTCTACACCACTTGTGGATATTCTGTCGGCCTTCTCCATTTCCCTGCGTAGATTCACCTTCAATTTCCAACTTGGATTCCCAAGTTCTCATGAACGACCTGCTTCAAACGGCTCACCCTGAGCTTTGACACTAATTGTCACGTTTCATATCAGCTTCATGTTTCGACCTCAGAACCAGTTTTGCGGCACTTTTTCGAGCAACCTGTTCAACCCGTCCTCAACCGAAGCTTCCACATCCAATCCGTTCACCAGCTCCAACCGAGCTCTGATACCATCTGTCACGCCTCCAATCTATTTTTTTCTAATTGGGCGGGTGCGGCACCACCATGTACTCCAATTGGTTTTAAAGGAGGGCACGTGGACTATGCCTCTACTTCACAACACTCAATTCCACTTCTCGAATTAGTGTAAAACTTCATAAACCGAGCTACAAATGCATAACTCGAATTCACATAACCGAATTATAAACCGAACAATCAAACCATAAACTTATAATTCACAATTATAATTTATGTTTAATTTTAACCTTCATAAACCTGCGTTATTATCTTAACAGATAGTATAAACACACCGAATAATACCAAAGACTTTAACACAGAATTGAACGGGAGGGGCAACTCCCAACCAAGTGCACCCTCAACTTTTCATTAACTTTATAATCTTTTTACAATCCCGTGCGCCCTCGGCCTGCACGATAGACTTCTTTACAACCGGCTAAACAGCCTTACAATACTTCAACCTTTTCGGCCAAGTGCGCATTCTACCTGCGCCTTACTTGCCAAGACTGGCGTATGCAACCCGTTTATCCTGCTGTCTGTTTGTCGACTGTCCACCCTCGCATTCACACTTCGCTGTAAAAACCGATCCTACTTCAACACCTTACTAGAACAGGCCTACGTTCCTTACATCTGTGCTGCGCACTGTTTAGAACTGCGCCCTTCGTTTGAAGGCTTGAGTCACCGATCATTGGATGATTCGTTGTTGGATGATGCCTCAAATGGACCTCAGCCTCGCCGGTTATATAGCTTGCCTCCCCCATATGAGTAGGGGTGTCGGTGGTAAAGCCGACCCCCGAAAGGCAACACTTCGCCCATCTCCCGACCGAGCCGACGTGTTGTTTGATTTTATAATTCATTTCGTTTAATCCTCCGGCGGGTCGGCCCTTGTGATACAAGGCCGCCCACGCCGAGGTATAAACTCTCGGCCAAGTGTTTATCTCGCGCACCCATGTGTGTCGCTCGCTGCCATACGTCCATGTCGTCCGCTGCCTTGCTTCGTTTGCTGCCATACGTCCATGTTGTCCGCTGCCTTGTTCGCTACCACACTTGGTTGTTCGGCACTTGCCTCCATCGTTCAACCCTTTGCCCGATGTACCGTTCGGTGCGGGCGGGCGCACCCTCCGTGCAGCCCACTGCCTGTTTAGTTCGTTTCGTCCACGTACCTCTACCGGACTCTTTATGTGTGGCGGCATGCCTGCTTAGCCACCTTGTCGTGTAGGCCATCCGAACTTCCCGTTTGCTCCTGCCGCATCCGCCGTTCGACGTGCCTACTATCGTTTAGGGCATCCGCCCCTCAGGAGCGGGTCGCCCGCCCGATGAGCGCGGAGCCCTTTGTGTATGTAATTTGCCCGTCATTCCGCCCGGGTCTTATCGTTTGCCAAGTGAAATTTGGTTCCGTCTGTCGTTCGGGTCACCCGCCCGTCGTGCGGCGCGCCCGATTCTTCAGGGCGTGATACCCACCCTTCAACTGGAATTAGAATGGGGATCCTATTAAATACCCACAGATTAAATCTCGCTGGAATTGGAATGCCGACAACAACATCAAATTATTTATGTAATCACTATTCCTGTGCAAGTTGACTATTTTAAATTCATTCTCCCACCATTTTTTTTTCAGAGAGTTATCACCACATTGAAAGGCGTGTTGACATCAAAGTGCGAGTTTGAAAGTGTTGAATATAAAGTTCACCAGAGGTTGTTTTGATGGATGTAACTGGTACTGAATTAAAGCATATAAATTTACAAGTGTTTTTTAAATATTTTAAAATTTACACTAAATTTTCTACTCTGCCCGTATATATGCATGGATAGGAAGCCTACTTGCAACTTTTTGAAACATGGTGTTGGAGGTTTGATTACACATGTAATGGCTGTATTAACAGACTAAGTAATGTTTGACTCTAATTGTAGTTAGGATGCTTGGTAACTTTCCTGATAAAGAAAAAGGCACATTGCTTCTTCCATATTAGATCATGGAGAGTCACAGTATTACATTCTAGTCAGTCAGAGATGAACAAGGGACATATTTATATGTTAAATTGATTAAAAAATTATGATCTGAATCAATTTCGTTTAATGGTTAAAGATTCATATATCATTATAGGATTATGCTAATTATAAACAAAGTTTTCAGAATATCAATAATTTAATATGTTTTTTCCCGCATGTAAATGTTAATTATCTCTGCCTTTATTATAGCACTTTGAGGAAATAATTGGAATTAACCCGGAAAGCAGTGGCATTAAAGTTATACCATGAAATTATAAATGGTAATTTAAAATAATAGTAATGTATAAATCTATAATTTCATGTTTAAATTAAAATTATCAATTAAAATGAAACCTATTCATATGTTGTTTTTGACAGAAAAAAGAATTATCAAAAATTTGGGCAGCTTACAGGTGTGGAATACTACTTAGAGATTGTTTCTACAGAGTTAGCTCTACCATTACAATCATTACATGAGAAATATATAATTCATATACAATTAGGGAAATTGAAACAACATCCTAGAAATTAGCAACAAACTCAACTCTTAATCTAAGGTTCGGTTGAACCATCACTCCATTAATACATTTCATCATTAATCTCAACACTCCCCCTTAATGGAGAAATGGATTCACACATATGCCTAACACTTCCCTAAACAATTCAAACTTGATTCTACCAAAGAGGTTTGGTAAAAATATCAGCAGCATTGTCACAACTATTACAATACTCAATATGGATTTCTTTTTACTAAACTTTCTCCCTGACAAAATGAAATTGTGTATCAATATTCTTTGTGTTCCTATGAAATATTGGATTATTTGCAAGTTTGATGGAGCTCTGGTTGTCACATTTGATCACTATTGCAACCTTCTGTTCATCTCCATCATCAAGGAGAAGTCTCCTCAATCAAATTGCTTCACATGTTGCTGCACACATAGCTTGATATTTAGCTTCCACAACAAACAAGGATATTGTTTTCTGCTTTTCGCTGCTCCATGTAATGACCCCGAATCCAATGCTAAATGCATACCCTATTATGGATCATTTGTCATCTACATTTATAGCCCAATTGGAGTCTAGAAAACTTGTCAATTTAACATCACATGAATCAGTATAAACAATACCAAAATCTAAGGTTCCCTGGAGATACCTTAAAACACCTTTTGCTTGCAACCCAATGGCTCTCAAGAGGCTTTGACATAAATTGGCTCAATGCACTCATTGCATAAGCCAAATCTGGCCTAGTTGTAGTCAAGTAGATTAGATTAATGAGATTATCTGCTCCTTGATTTCTTTAATGAGATTATTAGCATTCCTGTAATGATTAGATCATCTACAAATAAATAAATCAAAACAATCATTCCCTCTTTATCAAACACGGTATAAAGATTAGAGTCATTCTTACTTCTTTTATAACCATGTTGCAGGAAAAATGAATCAATTTTGTCATACCATGACCTGGGTGCCTGTTTTAGTCCATACAACGCTTTCTTCAACCTACAAACTAAATGTTCTTCACCCTGTTTGACAAACCCCTCAGGTTGCATTAAATAGACTTTTTCTTTTAAGTCCCCATTTAAAAAAGCATATTTAACATCTCGCTGGTGAATCATCCAATGGTGTTTGGTAGCTAAAGCAATTATCATTATGATTGTGTATAGTTTAGCTACAAGGGCAAATGTTTCATCATAATCTATGCCTTCTTGCTATGAATACCCCTTTGCAACCAGCGTAGATTTATATTTATCTATGCTCCCATTTGCTTTAAATTTAGGCTTATACATCCATTTGCATCCTATGGGTTGTTTGCCTTTAGGTAGTTTAACTAAATCCCAAGTTTTGTTTTTGAGGATTGACTCATATTCCTCTTCCATAGCAGCCCTCCATTCACTATATTGACTAGCTTCTTTATAACTAGAGGGTTCAACAACATTCATCATAATAGATATAAAAGCATTTTCCCTATATCTTTCTGGCAACTAAACATTCTTACCTGATTTCCTGAGTGGTGGGGTAGCTTCAAACCTTGTCTGATCATCCTTTTGTGGACTTGGCTTGACGACTACATCATCTTCTTCCCCTTCCTACTGCCGCTGCTGCTACTTATCATTGTCACCTAATTCATCACTTCCTTCTTCCACCAACAAGGGCACGTGTCATTTTTCATTAACACTCTCATGGCTTTCATCATTAACCTACTCATGAAACACTAGATCTCTGCTCATAAAAACTTTATGAGTAGAGGGATTAAATAATTTGTAAGCCTTGAATTTTGTACAACACCCAACAAAAACACATTTGATGGGCTTTGAATCCAGTGTCTTTCTATCTTCCTTTGGCACATGAGCAAAGGCTTTAGAACCAAAAACTCTCAAATGCTTAACTGCAACCTTATAGCCAAATAAAGCTTCAAAAGGAGTTTTAAAATCTAAACTTTTGTTGGACTCCTATTTTTTAGTTATACTGTAGTATTAATTGCTTCAGCCCAAAACCCACTAGAAAAATTCTTACCTTTTAACATACTGTGAGCACACTCCACAAGGGTTATGTTCTTCCTCTTTGCAACCCCATTTTGTTGAGAAGTGTGGGGTACTGTAAATTGTTGTTATATCCCATGATCTTTGCAGTATTTGAGGACACAAGCTTTCTTGTACTCTCCCCCTTGATCCGAGCGGAGAATCTTGATGCATTTACCGGTTTGTTTTTCAACCATACTTTTGAACTCCTTGAAGTATTCAAAAGTTTGACTCTTCTTCCTGAGGAAATACACCCAAGTAAATTTAGTACAATCATCAATAAACATTAAAAAATAGAATGCACCACCTAATTACCTTGTTTGCATAGGCCTACATAAATTTGTGTGTACCATCTCGAGTATATCTCTCCTCCTTCTATCAACATTCACAGGGAATTCATCTACGTGCATCTTTCCAAGAGCACATGCATCACAATCAATATGTATAGGTTTTAAAATAGGAAGACCTTTGACCATACCTCTTTTCTATAATAGCAATAGATCATTGAAGTTAATATGGCCAAACCTCTGATGCCATAAGTCCACTGTAGTCATGGCAGATGATGTCAATCTCTGATGTGGTGTGCTTTTGACATTTATCTTGTACAATCCTCCCACATGAATACCTAATGCAATAGACTTCATACAATCCAATAGATCTTTAATAACACAATATGATTTATAAAATTCTACCTTGAGATTCTGATTAGTTATTGTAGAGACAGAGATCAATTTATTTATTTTATTTATTTTTTAATCCCGAGTACATACATTACATTATGAATATGTCTAATATTACCATCAAGCAAAACAACAAGAATATTACCATAACCTTTGATCTGGTACCCTCTATCATCGCCAAGATAGATGTTTGCTCCACTGCTGGTCTTTGAAATCTTCAAACCACTGTCTATTCCCTGTCATGTGGATGGATGCACTTGAGTCCACAAACCAGGTATCTGCTTCATCATCCTTAGTCGAAAATGCAGAGTCAAATATGAACAGTCTGAGGTTGTCACTCTGTTCCTCATCAGCAAAATGACCTCCATATTGTTTGTGTCTCTTCCGGCCTTCATCAGACTTCTTCTTCATGCAATATCCGGCTATATGGCCGGTTCTACCACAATAAAAACATTTGGCCATAGAGTCATTGCTATTGAAAGACATACATTGGGGTGGGGGCATATTTCCCTGTGGGGTTGCACTACTCTTCTGTGCTGCATTTGGCTTTCCTCTAAAGGGCTTCTTCTTCGCCATTAAAGCCATATCTGAACTCTGAGGTTTATGAGTCAACCGCCTTTTCTCCTCTTGCATTCAAGCAAGTGATGAACATATGATACTCGTCAATCATACCATTCATGGTAGTCATGACCAAATTTGTATGTTACACAACTTCACCAATGTCACCCAACTTGTTCTTGAGCTCCTTGATCCGCGAAATAAATGCTACAACTGTCTCATTCTCCTCCATCTTGATAGAGAGAATCTTGCTCTTCAAGAACAACAATCGATTGGTGTTCTTGATCTCATAGAGATCTTTGAGCGTTTTCCAGATTTCTGGTGCAGTCTTGCAATCACGGATATGGGGAATAATGCAATCTTTGACCGATAATTTCAGGAGCATTCTCGCCTTAGTCTTCTGCTTATCCCAGTTTTGGATTGTTGTTGTTGTTGCTCCTGCAAGCACGTTCGGCTTCACCTCATCATTATTCACAATTACCCATGCATTGTGTCCCTCAAGCAGGGTTAGCAACTTAAACTTCCAACCAAAATAATTGGATCCATCCAGCTTGCTATTCTCATTGAGGTATGCTTCTGCTAACTGATTATTCATCTTGAATAAAAAAAACTTCAACCCCAGCAACTTTAAAAAACAACCCCAGATCTTAAAAAACACTGCAAATGCTAGATCCAATGAAAACTTCAATTAAAACTGAGCCCAGACCCCTTTTTTAAGAGATCACTACAAATTCCTTCTTTAAAAAATTCGCCCCCTTTATCAAATAATAAGCCCCCTTCTTTTAAAAAAAAAAATTAAAAAAAAAAAAACTTTTAATTTAAAAACAATAATAAAGTCTTAATTTAAAAAATTCCAATATTGAAACCCAACAAAAGAATTTTCACCATTCCCTGGTATGAATGGATCTCCATAAAAGAAATTTGGAACAACCACAAAGTATCCAATTGTTGCTACGTTGTCAGCAAGCTTCCTAAGATTTGGAGTCTCGAATCCAAAGACGTTGGAGATAAGAATGACGCATGTGTGGGATAAGAATCACGCTTGCCTTCACGTCGAGAGTAGTGATAACATAGGCTGACAAATGTTGGAATGTCTCCACCCGTCCAATACCCACAACTAGATCTAGTTGAGGAGCTGACTCATCTAAACTGCGTCCTCTTCTCACACTGTAGACTCAGCGCAACAGTTACAGCAAGGTCTTTCCCCTCATCAAATTCAACCTTGATTTGGGCTAACAACTACAGAATTGGTAACGAGAAGAATGGAGTACCAGGGTTACAAGACGACTGGCTTGCAAACTTCACGCAGTTGCAGATCTCAACTCCTCGATCACATGCAATCACCGATCTGCAGCAATAGATCTCCTCAGATCACACATAGATCTCTTTACGCAGCCAATCATCAGAGCCACGTTGTTGGTCAACAGGGCTTTTAGGACAATGCCCTTTAATTGCAATAGAGTCGCATCGGCGAGGAAAATAAAAACGCGTAAGGCAGGACTATATTAGCACAACTATGGTGTTGGATCCCGCGCTGATCGACGCCCAATTTCCCTTAAAAATCGCGCCTCCCAGATCTGCCTCCCAAGCACATATATCTTCCTCCCATCCTTCTCTAAACTCCTTCACTCAGGGTTATAGGCAGTCCTCAGCCTTGTAACTTTGATACCATGTTAAAAACAGAATAATCAAATTAATTGAATTGAACCTGGATAGCTCACAGGTGTGGAACACCACCTCTGCAGAACTTGCTTTACCATTACAATCATTACATGAGAAATATATAATTCACACACAATTACGGAAGTTGAAACAACACCCTAAAAATCAGGAGCAAACTCCTAATCTAAGATTCAGTTAAACTGTCACTCCATTAATACATTTGATCATTAATCTCAACAACTCAATCCACAATCAATGCTTAAACCCCAACGAAAGTGTTAAAGTGACATAGTAACATGCATAACAGGATTGAAAGGAATTTCCAACCCCCACCCTTCAACTGGAATTAGAACGGGGATCCTATCAAATACCCATAGATTAAATCTTGCTGGAATTGGAATGCCCACAACAACATCAAATTATTTATGTATATAAAATCGTTATTCATGTGCAAGTTGGCTATTTTAAATTTAGTCTCCCACCCCTTTTTTTCAGAGTTATCATCACATTGAAAGGCATATTGACATCAAAGTGCGAGGTTGTAAGTGTTGAATATAAAGTGAACAAGAGGTGGTTTTGATGGATGCAACCAGTATTGAATTAAAGCATATGAAAATTTACAAGTGTTCTTTAAATATTTTAAAATTTACACTAAATTTTCTAATCTGGGGGCATATATGCATGGATAGGAAGCCTATTTGCAACTTTTTGAAAGGTGGTGTTGGAGGTTTGATTACACATGTAATGGTTGTATTAACAGAGTAAGTAATGTTTGACTCTTATTGTAGTAAGGATGCTTGGTAGTTTTTTTTTTTTTTTGGATTCGGAAGCGGTCTGGGGGTGTGAGGGTTTATAGGCGCTACCAGATGTTGAACTCCATGGAAGGGCGCAAGGGAGGGAGCTCCACTCCCTCCTACAAGTAGGTCGTGGCCAGCCGAGGTAAGAAGCCAATAGAAGAGGTCAAAGGTATTGCTGAAGTAGGGAAAGAAAGCATGGAAGAAGAGCATAAGGGAAATACAGTAAAGGAGAATAATAGCACAAAAGACAAGGAGGAAGACGACAAGGAACAGGGGGAAAAACCAAGGCATGGAAGGGTCCATTTAAACCCAAAACCGAAGTCAGACCCATAGTAGTATTGAATGATCCTACTTTGCAGGCACACAGGGACCACATGCAGACATATGCTATCATTTGTAAATTCATGGGAGTATGGCCCACTCAAAAATCATTACAAACATGGATTAAATATCATTGGAAACCAAAAGGAAGCATTTTCCTACACCTTGGGTCAAAGGGATTCTTCACTGTGGTCTTCACAAATATTGAGGATAAAGACAGAGTGTTTGAAGGGGGGCCCTACTTCTTCGTGGCTGTTGGCCTCTACATGAGATCGCAGAGGATGAACTTTGTCCCAGAGCGGGAGACATTTACCTCGGTTCCGGTTTGGGTAAGGCTTTACTCCCTTCCTCTTGATTATTGGCAAGCAAAGTCATTAACAACCATAGGAAATAAATTATGACGTTTTGTCAAAGCATCTAATGCCACCAGAAGGGGAAAATACACTTCCTTTGCACGAATTTGTGTGGAAATGGATCTATTAGGAGCCCTACCAGATGAGGTTATTTTGGAGGTTTATGATGAAGAATGGGTTCAAACAGTGGATTATGAACATATTCCTTTTAGATGTCGTAGATGCCATGAGCATGGACACCTATTCAGAGATTGCCCTCTCAATAAAATAGAGAATAAGAACAAAGCTACCACCATGAAAGATACATAAAGATTTTGTAAAGTGAACCATAAAGGAAAAGGGGGCAAAAAGGGACTTAAACAAAATCAAGCAGAAGGGCCTCAGGTCAGTCTGAACATGTACCAAGTGCTCAAAGAAGAAGAAGAGAAAAGAAGCAGATCAGAGCACGGAGGTAAGTCTAGAGGAGAAGGAGGAAGAGGAAGATAAGGAGCACACAAAGGATGATAATAAAAAGAAAGAGGCTATGATGAGTGATGCAGAACTAGATATGGACCAAGACATAACCCAAAGTGAGATGGAAATGGAGGACCATGAGTTACAGGGGATTCTTGAGAGGGGAAACCTAGACTTGGAAGGGTTCTTGAAACAAGGAACCATGGGAGGGGTAGACTCGTTACCTCAAGAGGAGTTCACCAGAGTGCAGTAGCTGTACTTATGGAAACCCCAGAATACAGGGATGGTCAGACAACAAAATACTGCAAAATAGGGTAATGAAGGGGTGAAAACTTTGAAAAACATACCAAGATTAGCACCTAGAGGCCTAGGTAAGAAAAGAGGCAGAAAAAAGTAGAATGAGTTGTTGATGGAATGTGGAAAGTTAATGATAGATTCAGGTAAGATGAAAGACCTAACCAGTTACTCCTTCACAAATCTTTAATGATGAAGTTCACTTCTTGGAATATAAGGGGTCTTGGTAGTAAAAGGAAGCAAAGATTAATTAGTAATAGAATGAAGCAAGAAGCTCCATATATGATTTTTATCCAGGAAACTAAATGTTCCATTCAGAAAATTAAAGAATTATACAACAAATGGCTCAATCGATTTGAGTTTTTAGAATTCAAGGCAGAAAATGCAGCAGGTGGCATTCTTACTCTTTGGAATCCCCAAAAGATTGGGATAATAGATGCTGAGGCTTCTAGAAATTATTTATCAGTGGTTATTCAACCCGTGGGAGATAGGGAGACCTAACTGGTCATGAATGTTTATGGACCTCAGAGAATGGATGATAAACTCAAATTTATAGATTCTCTGGTGGATCTCAGAGCAAGATTTGGAGATATACCCTGGATTTTGGGTGGTGATTTCAACATGATCAAATCACTTTCGGAGAAAAAAGGGGGTACCAGATCCCTAAATAAAGACTCCTTAGTCTTTCAAACTTTCATGGATTCTATGAATCTAGTTGATATTGTTTTCAATAATGGTCTCTTTACTTGGAACAATAAAAGAGGAGGAGAGTCTATAGTAGCATCGAAGTTAGACATATTCATCATCTCAGAGGACCTTGTGCTCAACAATAAGGAAATGGCAGCAAGTATTCTCCCCTTTGGAGGATCAGATCACTGGCCGGTCCAACTGGAGGTCAAAGGCATAGGAACCCCCAGGAATAGAACTTTCAGATTTGAAAATATTTGGCTCTCCCATCCAGATTTCATCAACAACATTTCAGGTTGGTGGTCTGAAGATTTACACATTCAGAGTACAAGTATGTTCCTTCTTCACAAAAGATTAAAACATATCAAATGCAGGCTAAAAGATTGGACCAAGAAAGAATTTGGTAATATTTTTGAAGGAAAAAAAGTTGTGGAAAACAAATTGCAGGAACTAAACCAAGGCCTTATCTCAGCTGTCTTTGACAAAGTCAAAGATGAGAAAGCTAACAAACTCCAGCAAGAATGGGAGAACTTCTATAAACAAGAAGAAATATTTTGGAGACAGAAATCTAGAGTGAAATGGCTAAAAGAAGGAGAGCGAAATACCATATTCTTCCACAGATCCACCTTGGCAAACAGAGCCCACAATAGAATCTCTTTGATCAAGGATGAGGAAGGGAAACTTATCAATTCCCAAAAAGACATAGAAGTTGTGCTTGTCCAGCACTTTCATGGGATAGCAAGGGAAACCATCTTGGACAGAGAGCATTTCATCAAGGATTTAACAAGACATATACCCAAACTGGTGTCTAGAGAGGATAATTTTAACCTCAATAGACTAGTGACTGAAGAGGAGGTTAGTGAGGTTCTAAAAGAAATGAAAAATGGTAAGGCACCAGGCTCGGATGGATTCAATGTAGATTTCTTTAAAGCGTGCTGGAATATAGTCAAACAGGACATTCTGAATGTAGTTGAAGCCTCCAGGAGGGACAAAACCATCTTGAAGGTGCTTAATACCACCTTTATTTCCCTTATCCCTAAACAAGAATTGGCTCAAACTCCTAACAGGTTTAGACCCATAGCCTCGTGTAATGTGGTCTACAAGATAATATCCAAAGCTGGGGTCAATAGACTCAAACCTCTTCTTCCTACCCTGGTGTTGGTGGAACAATCTAGATATGTGGAAGGTAGGCAAATCCTCAACAACATCATTCAAGCTCATGAGGTGGTGCACTCATTAACTATCAACAGGAAGGCTAGAATGATCATGCAATTGGATATAGCCAAAGCTTATGATAAGCTGAATTGGAATTATATCAGGAAAGTTCTCAGTGCTTTTGGGTTTGATCACAACTGGATTAGATGGGTGATGGCCCTTGTTACTTCTCCCAGTTTTTTAATTCTTGTTAATGGTTCTCCCTCAGAAACTTTTATTCCTTCAAGAGGCTTCAGGCAGGGAGATCCTCTCTCTCCCTTTCTCTTTGTACTCATGATGGAAGGGTTGGGTCAATCTATCAAGCATGCCAAAGCAGTTGGTAAAGTCAAAGGTCTCCAACTCTATGAAAACGGACAAACCTTAACTCATCAATAATTTGTGGATGATACCATGCTGCAAGGAATCCCCACGGTCAAAGAAGCTCTTGCTTACAAACAAGTCTTGAGTGACTTTGCCATGGCTTCAAGTATGGAAGTTAATCTCTCCAAATCTAAGACTTTTTTTCTTTAATACTCATATTGCTATTCAAATAAATATATCCAGAATTTTGGGCTTTCAAAGGGAGATCCTCCCTTCAAAATATTTGGGAGTTCCTCTAACTACCAAACCTTTACACAAGAGCATCTAGGAGCCAGTGATTAATAAATTGCAAGAAAAATTCAGGAAATGGACTATTAGATCTTTAAACTTGGCTAGTAGGTTGGTGCTCACCAAGGTTGTCCTGCAATCAATCCCAGTCTTCATACTATCAGCTCTTCCAACACCAAAAGGAGTCCTGCAACAATTTAGAACCATTCAAAGAGACTTTCTTTGGGGCAAGGGGGAAGAAAGAAATAAATGGGCCTTGGTAGCTTGGGAAAAATTCTGCAAACCTAAAAACCACGGAGGGCTTGGACTGGATGATCCTGAGATTCTAAGCAAGGTTCTAGGAGCAAAATTATGGTGGCGATGGGTAAAAGACCCCTGAGAGGCTCAATGGGCTAGTATTTGGAAAGAAAAATATGCCAGCACTTAGAAAAATAACGATCTCATTAGAATGTCTG
Source organism: Pinus taeda (assembly GCA_000404065.3). Taxonomy (NCBI): domain Eukaryota; kingdom Viridiplantae; phylum Streptophyta; class Pinopsida; order Pinales; family Pinaceae; genus Pinus; species Pinus taeda. The sequence continues at coordinate 62,171 of APFE030906183.1, read as the reverse complement.
GAAATATAAAGGGCTCATACATTTGGAATAAGGCCTTGGAGAACTAGGGCTTAGTTCAAGAAACAGCTTCTGGGAAATCAGAGAGGGATATCTAGCTCTATTCTAGGAGGATAGATGGAAACAAGAACCTATATTGTTAAGAGAATACTTGAGGATCCTCAAGGAAGAGACAAATACTAAAGGGTTATCTAAAATAAAGGAGTATTGGGACCAAACCAATAGTATGGGAAAATGGAGAACCTGGAGGAACTTTAATTTTAGGGATGATAGCCCCCTGAAAGCTAAAGCAGAGACTCTAATAAAAATATTGGATCAAAGGAAGATATTGAGGTCAGAAAGGCAAGACCAGCTGAGATGGGGCAATAATAATGAGGCTACCTTCAATCTTAAGTAGGCAAAACTCATCCTCCTTAACCTAGTTTCCCAAGCTCCAGATAGGATTTGGCAAGATCTATGGAGACATCAAGGCCGGATAAAAATTAAACTCTTCATGTGGTTGGTTCAACATAGGAAAATTCTGACCTGGGATAATATTAGGAAGAGGGTGTCCTGGGGCCTTCCAGATGTCAGCTCTATGAAGCCCAAGAGGAAACAATGGAGCACCTTCTCAACAATTTCATTTTCACCTCCAAGTTGTGGGATTCTTTTGCCACCATTTTCCAACAGACTGATAGGGACTAAGGGAGTATCATCAACACCCTAAATAAATGGAAAAGAAACTTTTCAAATTATGAAGTTCTTGGCTCAGCATGGGCTATCACGCCAAGCTTCATTATTTGGAATGTCTAGAAAGAAAGGAACAATAGAATCTTCAAGAATTAAAAGAGACCATCCCAATGCCTTTTTGAGTAGATCTTAAAACAACTCAAGGAAATGGTATGAACTATTGTGTGTAATCTCCCTAAGAACCCACCTTCTGTAGTAGAATTGAGAATTCTCAGTGAGTTGGGTTTATAGGACTTATTCCTCAGAGATTGGATAGAAGGGTAATTCACATGGAATCTGAGCAAGATTTCTAGCACCCTCCCCCAAGGGTTTTTTAAAATACAACATTGATGGGGCTTCAAAAGGAAACCCAAGCACTACTGGTTATGGAGGAGTGTTAAGGGATGAGAATGGAAGTATCCTTTTCATCTTCTACTATTATTTAGGAAGAGCCACCAAAAAAATGGCAGAATTGATGGCTATGGAGTAGTGTTTAGATTTCTTGGAACAGGATAACCACCAAAATGTGATTGTTGAAGCTAATTCTGAGTTAATCATTAAATCGGTTAAGAGAATTAGTTGGGGCACAAAGATGGAAAAAGTCGCAAGGAATTGGAAGCTGATCCTGGGCTTTCAAAGGATTCAGCATCACCTCCAGAGCCTTCGCACAGTTAGTTTTAAACATGTTTGAAGAACAACCAATAAATTGGTGGATCTCCTGGCCAATCAAGGAGTGATAAGCACAGAGAATAGGGTTGCGATGAGCTGGCAAGAGCTGCCTTAGAGCAGGTTAAAGGCGAATTGTCATAACCAGACAGATGAAGATAGGATCATGTTTCGAAGAAGAGCCATGGTGACGAAGTCCAGTTGAATCTGGTGCTTCATGTTTACTGGTTTTTCCAATTTCAGGTCTTTAATGAGTAGCAGGGCAATCCCGACCTTTGTTACTCGGGTTGGTAATTTTTTAGTGGATCCAGATAATAGCAGATCGGGTGGCTCTGGTTCTTGGAAGAGAGGCAAGATGGCAAGGGTTTCTTCTTTCTTAGGTTCTGGAGGAAAATACACAGCAAAAGGTTGGAATTTGGGCACTCTCGACGGCCTCGAAACCATGGGTTTTCCGACTTCGATTGCTTTACCGGGTTTGGGGTGGTTTTTCAGTGATCGGGGGCCTTGCAAGCGGGATATGGGTTTTCTGAATTTGAGGCGATTCCATTCAACTGGCTACACGTGGCAGTGGGGCTAGCTAGAATACCGCCCTCATTGCACGCTATTGTTTGGTGATGTTGGCCGGTGCGATATGATCCTTAGCCGTAGGATCAATCGAGGTGGATCTACGGCTGGGATTGATCGAGCTTGTTGGTGGACCATGTGGGAAAGCGTCGCGCTTCTTAGTATTGCGAAACTGGCCACAGCCGTTGGATAGGGGGAGGAGGTTGAACAATGGAAATTGAAGATGCAACTCAGGGATATGCTAATGCCATTTAATTTTGGTGGGATGCAAAAAGTTCTAGGCGGGATGCAAAATGTTTTGGGTTGCTCTGCAGTTTTGTGGGTTTGTGGGTTTTTTTTCGAACTTGATTTCCTTATACATTGGTACTTTTGTTCTTCTTTGGGTCTGTTTCCAGCTTAAAATTTGTCACGTTCTTAAGAGTTTAGAGGTTTGGTTTGTAGGGATAGGGAATTTTTCCTCAAGCCTGTTGCCTGTTGGTATCTAGGCTTCATCTTTGCTCCACAGCTTCTTGTGGACTGTTGTAAATTATGTATTTTATTAATGAAAATGAAGGTATGACTCTTGCATTAGACTTTCAAACTATAAGAATGCCAATTGACATGGAATTGAAGGCAATTTCACAATGGAGAGAGGGTTTTCTCATAGGCCTCTGTCGAGCGAGCGAGAAAACCTAGTAGAATTGTTTCAAGAGCGTATTCAAATGATAAGAATGCCAATTGACAGGGAATTTGTTGGGGAGAGAAATAGATATCACGGACAGGATGGTTTCAAGGGAGCATATTCCAGCAAGAAGAATGATAATTGCCCGTGGAATCATGGCAACAAAAGTGGGAAATGGCGTAATTAAATAGTAAAAATACGGATTCGAGTAAGAAGAATACCAATTGACACGCAATTCAAATTCAAGAAGGGATTTTGCATAGGCTTTAGCATTCACAAGTGAGGAGGAGAATGGTAATTATTGGTGGAGTCGAGGCAGCAACTGTAGATGAGTATTGTCCAACAGTGAACGGTTGTGCCCACCTGCCACTCCTCGTCAAATTGGTATCTAAGACAATCGCTAACTCCTAGATATCTGGCATATCGGGCAGTTTTAGAGAATTGACTTGTGATCTCTCATCAGCTAGGCAATTTAGGGTTTGGAACTCGATTAATTAATCTAATTTTGGTGACTAAATTAGTGTTATTATTATTAATTATAAACAAAAATAAGATATAAGTTAAATATATATAAAAAACATGGAACATATTTTTATTTATGGATATTTATCTCTATTTTATTATACTGATTTTTATTCTATAAATAGACTTTCTTACAATATCATGATTTATCAATAACATATGGCAAAAATACCATAACGCACTTCATATGATTCTTGTTCATATGACGTGTTAGATGTAATGTAAGAAATATTGTATCTCCACATTTTTTAAATAGAAAAATATATATAGAATAAATAAATTGAGATTTGAAGTGGATAACTTAATTGATTGTTGAGGCATACGGACTTGCATAAATTTTGGTGGGTAGTAGCCAATAGTAAGTCTACACATTACAATTTTACTTGTACAGAAGTGCCAACAAAAATATAAATAATATTGGGAAGTGACTCATGATAACTATATTTATTTACATCAGATTTCTATTCAGTTTTTATACAAAGAATTGTGTAAATTATGGTGCGAAGTAACTAATGGTAAACATGTTAGTGACATGAGTATGAGCTATTTTCAAGGTTTTTGATTTTGGATTTAAAATTCTCTACACAATTATCTAAAAATTATGCTATCTACAGGGAATTTTATTATTCAAAGGCTACAATCACACATAAACATTATAAGTTACATTGGTCAATGCTAAACTAATAATGGTCATTGGGAAAATCGATTTCTAGTCTCCTACCTTGGCAGAGACTAATACTGATTTTTTTTGTAAATCTACACTTTCTATTAATTCATGTCAAAGATACATCATGAGTAGTTGCTAAGCAAAAAACTTTCGCTCTAATTCCTACTAGACTTATTAGCCATAAAATAATAGCAGAAACACATTGTCAGTGGCAAAAGCATACTTAGAGACCACATGCAAATAGACCAAAAATACTAGAAGATCCCAAGAACTAGAATACATCTAATTTTCATCCCTAATATAAGAGGTTTCCCAGATCTAAATCATTTGGGGCATTACTTCGTGGTGGAGGAGGAGGAAAGCCTCGTGAACATGTCCCTCCAACTATTCCATTTTACCTTCCAAATGATCCAACCTCTCATGAATTCTTTCTTGGCCACAACACAAAGCTACCGATCAATCCATCATGTGCCACTGATTATGCTGGAGATCATTCATAAAACCAATAATTTCATTATTGTCTGCATGCCAATCTCGTGCAAATTGTTCTAGGAGCAAAGTAACCTATTGAAGTTGGTTTTCCAAAGAATCAAACGGAGGGGGAAGTTCTATTCTTCCTAGAGAATGGACAACCTATTGATCCAATTCTTCACTTAAATCTCGAATCTCGACTCGGTGTTCTACTCGATGGCCCACCACCCCTACACATGTGACCACATTGGCATTGCATGACCTCAGAGGTATTAAACTTACTCTGCCAAACCAAACACAACACACAGTGTGTCAGTTCTTCTGAATTCCCTGAACCTTACTGGTGTTTCCAATTCCAATGAAGATATAGCGATGTGAATTATATGTAGAGAAATTGTTTGGGGCTCCCCCATCCCCCTCCCCCATCTTTCCAGAACCATAAGAACTACCACCTGTGCACGAAGCTCGTAAGTAATAGGAATCTAGGCCTACTCACCACTCCTCTGGTCACCAAATAACTACAAAAACCAAAAAGCGAAGGACAACCCCAGTGAACATTAGCCCAATCCTCCCAACTTTCCATTAGAATGCTACCCCTCCAGGAGTGAAATGCACTATACAAGAAAAGGCTGGAAGAAACAGTGGCAACCCTTGCACAATAGCAACAATTTCTTAAAAGAGACAAGCCCTCAAAAGGGTCACTGACTAGACCAAAAGTCTTGACTACAAACTCATACCACAATGTGTAGAAGAGGTCTAGCCCTCTCTTTGCCAATCTTTCACAGATATTTGCTACAAAATAAAATGCAAATGGCAGGAACCACACTGCTACCCTTACACAAAAACTAGCATACCCTTTAGAGGAGAGAATTTGAGACAAACTTACAACTTGGAGAAGGAAATTTACTAAAGGTTTGGGAACTGATGAAAGATCCAGTGATGACACTTTAATTTATTGGCCTAAGTGTTTTCTCTCCCCTTGAAAAACAAAGACCCAACCCAATGGTTGTGCAGTCATCCAAGAACCCAAGTACCAAATCCTTATGCTCTGAATTGCTTCAATGGAAAATATAGTGTCTCTCGAACTAGGTGAAATTCCACTCCTTATTTCAGTTTGAAGGAACAGGGATGGAGAAGACAGAAGGCCACACTGCACACACAATGAAATTGTTTCATCTGCCACCTTAACTCCCATTACCATGCATAACCAACAAAAATCTAGAGGGTCGTATGTATTTATCATACCTCTTAAGTTCTCCAAAATAATCGCCTTCCACCTGCCCCAAGAGACATCCTTGAAATGCCTCATTAAACTACGTGTCGCATGGGCAGGGCATTTAATGGCCCACCTTGCCCTCCATTCACCTCCAATAACAACCCCATTAGAGAGGGAATAATAATGATTTTGTAACCATATTTAATTGTAATTACTATGCACATAATAACTTAATACTTACAATAAAGTTTTACGATGGATATTATTAACTTGTAAATAGAATTTGTAATAATACCAGGGGCCAATACCATAGATTATCAATACCACATTCCCAAAAACCATAGCTCATTTCATAATTAAAATATTTAATAAATATTTCAACTTAATTTAATTTTATAACAATTTTTAATTAAATATAAAAGAAAAAATGTTATACTTTTGAGATATATCTAAAGCCTCTACCCTCATTGTCAAGTCATAAAGAGGGATAAATTATTTAATACTTATTTTTTCAATCCATGTAGGTAAACTGCGAAGTGAAACATAATATGTGTAAAATCAAGCATAAAGCAAGTACAAGTTGATCCCAAAGTTGATTTCAACTTACAATGATTTTCAGACTTCTAAAATTAATTATGGCTTCTTGACACAAAATTACAGACTCAAAAAGATATATCACACTCTTTCACCAGATACTCTGTCTGAATTAATTGTTGTTCAAAACTGATTAAGGTTGTGATGAAAAAGAATATAAATGAAATCAATGTTCTGAGTTTTATAAACAAATTTCAATAAAAAAAACTTTTATTCTAAAATGAAAACTAATTCGATTTCCTAAGTGCTATTTTAGGCATAATATATCTAACTATTCTAGTGATTTGAAATAAAAAACACACTAGATGCAAACTAAAGAAATTAATCTAACAAAATTGCTACAATAATACAAAGTATATTCCATAGAAATTTCGTGGACTTCTATGTGATTACATGATCACTACAAGAAATTATGACAAATGGTTACAAGAAAAATAGAGCATGCTCATTTCTCAAAAATATCACAAAGATTGTGAACAAAAATCACACAAATCGTAATAAAGATTAAGAAAATGTGTGACCAAAACATATGCAACATGTACCAATGGGACCTCTTGGTTTATGTTGTTATTAAGGTTACAAGAAACTACTATAACATATATATCAGATTGCATAAATATTTCTGATCCAAGTGGATCTTGGTGGCCACCTGCCAAGTCCACTTGGACCCCCACCATTATTTCTTTCAGCTTAGCAATTTTTGGGTCCTGAACTTCCAGAGCTATTTTGAGACCATAAACGAAGTTTTTTGGGAAATATAGGAGCAATATGGGTCCATGGACCGATGTTGCTCTTCCCAAAGTTATAGTTCTCGGATATATCTTTCTAACGAGCTATTTTACACGTCAAACGGAGATCGGGTGCCAAAGTTACAACCCCGAGAAGTTGATGCACCAATTTACCCAAAGGCAGCCCATAGTTTGTGTTTCATCTTCTAGGGTTAGGTTTTTGGATGTTTAGGGTTTTCCATTGTTTCTCAACAATAAATAGGTCTTTGAGCCTCATTGTAACATAGTTCAGGCGCATGTAGCCGCCACATCTCTTCTCAGAGATAAGCTGCCATCGCCCTAGATAATTTATTTCCATTGTTGTTTGTAAGCATATTTTAGTATTTTACATTAATGAAATGAAGTATTATTTCCGTTGCATCTCTCTATTTATGGTTATCTCTGTAATTTGTTGTGTTCCTGTTTAAATCGAGATCAATGGTATCAGAGCGGTCTTCTTTTTCTCTATTTTTCTTTGCATGTCCCCAACGAGGTCGGGATATAAGGAGTTGGGGCTTGAACTGATCGAACCTTTGCAAGACTAGCCTCACAAATCCCGACAGCCTCCCATGGCAGATGAAAAGAAAAATGAGGGGGTAGGAGATCCTATCAAAATCTTGCTCGAAGAAGCCCTCGAGCGACAAAGGAATGCAATGATGGACAACGTTGCCCAGATCCTTCAGTGGCTACCCAGGGGCGACACATCGACTTCCAACATCTATTCTAGAAACGCCACACCGTTTAAGGTACAAGTTAATTTTGAAATCTCCATATTCGAGGGTCAGATAGACACAGATGCCATCAATAAATGGTTAAATCTACCAGAGGGTTATTTTTTTGTTCATGATTTTTCCAGTCGGGAAAAGATTATTTTCGCTCTTCTCAAAGCAGCCCCCCACGTTAAGGACTGGTAGGAAACCTATTGCAAGCAAAAGGATGAAAGTACAGGCTCACTATCTTGATCCGCACCTACTTGGGATTCATCCTGGGATGCCATCAAGGAGTAGTACTACCCTGTTGGAAGATATGAGGATCAATACATAAAGTGGACCACGCTGTGTCAGGGAAGGGGCCAAGACGTGCCTGAGTTTACCAATATTTTCCATACCCTTCGCACAAAGTTGGGTATCAAGGATTCAGAGCAGCATTTAGTACTCAAATACAATGGCTTCCTGCATAAGTACATCGAGGAAGAAATAGAATTCCTGAACATCCCCTCGCTCAGCATGGCATACCAATATGCCGTCAAGGTCGAGCAAAAGTTTAAACAGAAGAAGCGAGACTTTGGATCCGCAAATCTGAAGCAAGGGAAAGGTGCCTCCAAACCGTAGAACAAAGGACAAAGACAAGGCAGGGTAGCCCAAGACAACTCGCCAAAGCTGCAAGCAAAGAACAGCGCTGTGAAGCTGAAAAAGGACACGGGAAAGTGGTGTGAGTTCCATAAGAGCTCCACTCACAACACAAGTGAGTTTCGGGCCAAGCAGTCACTGGTGGCTGAGCTAAAGGTTTTAGAATCAGATGCATGTTCCGACTCTAAGTCAGAACTCGACAAGGGGAATGAAAAAGGGAAGCAGATTATCGATGCGGAGCCCAACGCCACTGTTGCCACCACAAAGATCCAGAAGGAGGAACCTGAAGATCCAAAGGAGGAGGAGTGTCTCTTCCACTCCCAGATGTGGGTAAAGGGCTCCCCGCTACAGTTCATTGTCGACAACGGCAGCCAAAAGAACCTCATTTCGGCAGAGGTCATGAAGTGGTTGGGCTTATCGACAACAACACATCCACAACCGTACACCATCGGGTGGCTTCACCAAGGACGAGATCTTCACGTGAGCCAGCAGTGTCACCTACCATATAACATCAAGCCCTTCACGGATGAGGTATTGTGTGACATTGCTCCCCTTGAAGTTTTTGATGTATTATTAGGACAATCATACTTATGGAAGCGGCATGTTTTGTATGAATCAAGGCCCCGTGATGTTATTGTTACTTTGTGAAATAAGTTGTACAGGATACCAGAGGTAGCACCACCTACCACCATCTCTTTGGTTACTGCAAAAGAATGCAGTAAGCTTATTTCCAAAACTGGGAAATTTGTTTTCCTGATGATACACCCAAGGAAAGAAGAAGACCGCGACCATGACCTCCATACAGGGCCCCTCCGCATGACAACTATAGATGGACAAGATCATGGAGGAGTATGATCACATCTTCACCTCCCCTGCAGGGGTTCCTCTGCATTGTTAGGTTAAGCGCTCCATTGAACTGGCACCAGGTGTGTCGCTACCCAATTGATCCAAAATGGATTTTGGATAGACTCCTAAGTCTAAGTGTTCCTCACAAAGGAAAATGAAAGTCCAAGTAAGTTCTTGGAAATAGCCCCATGGCAGAGATATTTTCATTCTGAATCTACTGCAACTTGAATGGGAAAAAATGGACTTAGGATACAGAAGTTATCGTAGAAAGAAGTTGCCCTTTGTTCTTTGCAAAAAGAGGCAAAATCCCCTAAAAATGGGAAAAAACCCTTATAAAGGGAAATCGCATCGGAAAAAGGCAAAAGGGAAGGACTCAGGCCGAAGGTGGGAGATCCTCGATCGTCCAATCTGATGTATCAAATCAGAGGCAGGCATGTATGCGATATCAGGACCCTGACTTGGCGATTGCGATTGTGCGATATGCCGATTGCTAATGATCGGATCGGCGAATCGACATTGGCGATGGACAGAACCCCTGGGCCATATGCAATAGTGATTGCGACATGCAATCTCAGCCATCAGATCAAGAAAGGAATGGAAGACCAGGATTAAATCAATGATCCCCGATAGCAGGCCTATATGAATTGAGATTGTGATAAGCGATAAAGGTTGGACCCGATGAGATTCAAAAGCCCGATTGCATAAAATTTGAAATCCAGGATTTTTGGATTTTCTGTGTATTTGCACATTTCTGCTATAAAACCGAAATACAAAGGAAAACACCCAAAGCAATAAAGCCGGACACGAAGGGGAATTATAGGTGCAATTCATAAGATTTGAGTTCCGTAAAGGTGGGATTTCGGGCGGGCCTTAGGTGGAAAGCGGTATTGGGCTGGCTCCACCCGATCCCACACATTGGTCGACACGTGGCTGGCGGAGGAGAGAGGAAAACTGCGTTTTCGGGTGGGTAACCTTCGTACTCCTAAGCCACCCAAAAATGGATATCGACCGTTGGATCGGAGGTCCCGCAGATCAACTGTGGGGATTTCGATAGCGGCCAAAGGCAGACCCAATGCGATATTAGGGCAGATGTGATAATATTTGAAGTTCGATAGAAGGCATTTTGATGGGTTTTTCATGTATTTCCCATGTGTTTGGGATTTTACCCAAAATGCTTATGTGATGCTATGTAACGCATAGTGGCGGACCCGATAAGGATTTTAGGGGTGATTGAATGGGATTTCAAGTCCAAAAATCACGCTCGATAGTGTATTTTGCAAACATTCTATGTGTAATGGGATTTTCTCAATTTTGGGGATTTTTCCTAAGAGAAGCCCCAAAACCTCTGTAACCACTCCTAATCATCATGTCATGCTGTAAGAAGGTGTTTTTACAAGTAATGATGCATTTTGAAGCCGCAGAGCCAGATGGCCAGTCTAACTGGCAAGGAGCAGGGAAGCCGCAGAGGCAAAGGGAGATGATGATACACAGAGAAACGGCTGAAGTAGTCGAAAAGCTGGAAAATTACCTCAAAGGAGGTAGAGAGCTTAATTGAGAGCAAGGTAGAAGAAGGCAGAAGCAAGAGAGCAGAGAGCGAAAAGCTAATGCACAGAGCAGCTAAGGGAGTCTTTGGGGTCACTTGGAGGTCAAGTGAAAAGTCAAAGAGCTAAAAGTTGCAGAAAGCCAAAGCCAGAGATGAAGAGCCAGAGCCAGAGCTGGAGTATAGAGCCAGAGTCACGAGCCAGAGCCAAGAGCTAGAGCCAGAGCCAAGAGCCAGAGCTAGAGCCAGAGCCAGAGCTAAAGCCAAAGCCAGAGCCGAGAGCCAAAGCTAGAGCTAGAGCCAGAAAGCCTAAGAGCTTCAGAGCCAGGGGTGATATGGTGTCCAAACTTATTGTGTTCTGTGTAAACCAATGGAGTTGAGTGAGGAGCTTGTAAAAGGATCGTTGCCATAATCCTAGAGAACCTAGTCGAGTTGACTAGAGCTCACGAAGACGTAGCCCAAGAGTTTTGGGTGAACTGCTAATTAAATTGCTATCTTATGTGTTTGTTATTTGTTGCACTGTTTTATTGTTATATGCATGTTATATCACATAAACAATAGAATTTTAAAGCACATAAACAGTCAAAAACAACCATAAGCATACACCTTATTTTCAAGCACATATTTAATTCCGCATTAGTTAATCATAAAGGCTTGGGAATAATTAAGCTTTGGAAGTGGGAGAGGTTCTTGTAAGTTAAACAAGAAGCCTAAGTGCCCCATTTTCAGATCAAGTGTTATCAAATCTTCAGATGATTAACCACACCTTCAAAGAAGGTTACATCATAATCCTTGATTGACAGAGCAAAGATTGCTTGTCTGAAAGGTGTTTAAATAGTCAGAGGTTGATTATATGCTTGTTTACAGACTGACTATTGTTTGAGTTTGCAGTGGTGAAGGGAAAGTTATTGATAGCTTAGTCCAGGAAGGACAAGAAGGAAGAAGGGCTGAAGGCATTCTTCTTATCCCAAAAGACCTCAAGGAAATCCTTGAAGCATAAGAGGTTTGTTGCAAAAGATTGCTTGAATAAGCTCTTTATTAATCTTGTCTGAAGTTCTTTGTTCATTGGCATAATGACAACTTCTACAATTGAGTCCTCAAATTCTTCTTTTTTCATCGCAAGAATCTTTGATGAAGACATGAAACAAGACTTGTCCACCATGATGGATATGGTGAGAGAAATGTATGAGGATGGAAGAAAGAGCAACATACTTAGAGAGCAATTGAATTCTGTGAAAGAAGAGAAGCAGTTGCTTTCTGACAAATTGCAGGAAATGGAGAGGCAATTTCATATTACATATATGAACCTAGAAAGGATGCATGAGTTGGAGACACAACTCTTTGTTTCCCAAGAAGCCTTGGTCAAGTATTAGCTTGAAGAAGAGATAAACCATTCCAGTTTGTCTTCAAATTCTTCTAAGAGTGCTTATATTGGTTCTTTTGAAAAACATACTAGAGCATAGGTTCCAAGCTAATGTCCAAGATGGGTTATGAAGGAAAGGGCTTGGGAAAGCATGCACAAGGTATTTTTGAACCAATAATGGTTGAGGAAAGGCCTAAGTATTTGGGTCTTGACTATGGACAATCTTATGGAGAGAGTTCCAAAGTTTCCATGAAGGCCATTGAAATAGTTCCAAAAGGAGTTTCATTGCATGTCCTCTACCTCACAAGTGTGAAGATTTTATTCAGGAGGAATGCAATAGCTTGAAACATCATTTGCAAGATGCAGTTGATCAGAAGAACACACTTAACGGAAGAGTTGTGGAGACTCTAACAGCCTTGAAGAGATTGATGGTGTTCCAAAGGGAGTCACTTCTTCATTTGGTTCACCTCCTCATGAAGGTAATAAAGGTGAAATAGAAAGGTATAAATCTGGTTCTTATCATCTTCCTTTCGATTTTTCAAAGCATGATAAATTTCCACATAGGTATGGGAAAAGAATTGCATGTTCCTTTTGTGGTTTGGATAACCATAATGTTTCTAGATGTTGGAAGAGAATGGCCACATGCAGGAAACTTTTGAAGGAAAGGAAGAAAGAAGCCAAAGGTCCATTGGACAAGGCAAGTCATGTTGTCAAGAGGATGCACATGTGTTGCACCTACTACCATAAGCAAGGGCATATTGTTGAAAAGTGTTGGACTCTAAATCCAACAATGCTTCCACAAAAGCTGAAGAAAGTGGAAAGTGAAGATGGTAGAAATGGAAAGGAAGATTCCATGATTGATGTGTTCCAGGATGATTCACATGATGATGCTGATGTGCAGACAAAGGTAGTATCTTTGAAAGGGATTGGTAAGAAACGGTTAGAGTTCTTATCCAATTAAGATTCCATGTCGATTGATGCATCTATTTGCATTTCTTTGTTAATGGGATGCAAGTTGCAGGATTTTACCAAGAAGGTGAATGGAGAAGTTGAGTAGGAGACTTACTTTGTTGCTGCAACCTTATATTTCATTTTAGCTTCAAAAGCACAGTGTGCTTAAGCGAAAGTTGAAGGATGAAATGCATGCATGAGCTTGATGTGCATGAATACATAGATGCTGATGATTTCCTTGTATTTGAACATGTCTGTGTAATTAACTTGAAGTGTTGATGGCTTTGACATGCATGTGATGCAATGTTGACTTGGAAGAAGTTAACTTGGTCTCCAAGATGGAGATAATGATGAAATGTTTCATCTTTTGAAAAAGAGTCCTAATGGTCTTTTTCTACATGCTTAACTTGAAGGGTCATTTGTTTTAAAGGCATGTTTTGTGGGCTTGTTATCTAGTCCATCATTTGTATGCAGATATAAGACATGGAGGTGTTCACAAGATGTGAAATCTATCTCTTTTGTTGAAGCAGGAGTTTAGGCCATCCAGTTGTTGTTTGTGTTTCTGTTGTTGTTAATAGTTGTTGTTGCAGCTTTTTAAAAAGGTACAAATGAAAGTTTTTGTGAAGTAGATGTACTTAACATTTGTTTGAGCCACCTTGGATCAATGATCAAAGCAGAGAGGTTCAAACTACCTTGTGTGACCATCTCAACAGAAGTTTTGCATGAGGTCAAGAAGGAAGACAGTTCTTCCCAAGAGAACTAGCAAATCCAGGAAGGAAAGTGGTTTGAGACTTTGGTTCAGAGGCAATATGCAAGGCAAGTGTATGGAGGCTGAAAGAAGAGGGTGTCGTTACTCTCATTTACTGTTCAAATCAGTATGCCAGTATTTTGGAAAACAAAAGTTCTTTAGTGGGAAGGCGTGATCCAAAATGTATTTTGGATAGAATCCTACGTCTAAGTGTTCCTCACAAAGGAAAATGAAAGTCCAAGGAAGTACCTGAAAATAGCCCCATGGCAGAAATCTTTTCATTTTGAATCTACTGCAACTTGAATGGGAAAAAATGGACTTAGGATGCAAAAGTTATCGCAGAAATAAGTTTCCCTTTGTTCTTTGGAAGAAGAGGCAAAATACCCTAAAAATGTCAAAAAACCCTTATAAAGGAAAATCGCATTGGAAAAACGCAAAAGGGAAGGATTTAGGCTGAAGGCGAGAGACCCCCGATCAGTTGATCCGATGTACCGGATTGGAGGCAGGCATGTATGTGATATCGGGACCCCAAACTTGGTGATTGCGATTATGCGATATGTCGATTGTCGATGATCAGATCAACGAATCGACATCGGTGATGGACAAAACCCATGGGATGTATACGATGCGATATGCAATAGCGATCACGACGTGCAATCTCAGCTGTTGATCGGGAAAGGAATGGATGTCCAGGATTAAATCGGCGATCCTCGATAGCAGGCCTATACGAATTGCGATTGTGATAAGTGATAAAGACTGGACCCAATGGGATTTAAAAGCCCGATTGCATAAAATTTGAAATCTAGGATTTTCGGATTTTCTGTGTATTTGCACATTTCCGCTATAAAACCAAAATACAAAGGAAAATGCCTGAAGCGATAAAACCGGACTTGAAGGGGAATTATAGGCACAATTCATAAGATTTGAGTTCTGTAAAGGTGGGATTTCAGGTGGGCCTTAGGCGGAAAGCAGTATTGGGCTGGTTCTGCCCGATCCCACAAACTGGTCGACACGTGGCTAGCGGAGGAGAGAGGAAAACTACATTTTCGAGAAGGTAACCTCTGTACTCCTAAGCCGCCCAAAAATGGATATCGACTGTCGGATCGGAGATCCCGCAGATCAACGGTGGGGATTTCGATAGCGGCCAAAGTGGACCCGATGCGATATTAGGGTGGATGCGATAATATTTGAAGTCCGATAGAAGGCATTTTGACAAGTTTTTCACGTATTCCCCATGTATTTGGGATTTTACCCAAAACGCTTATGCGATGCGATGTAATGCCTAATGACGGACCAGATAGGGATTTTAGGGGCAATTGAATGGGATTTCAAGCCCAAAAATCACGCCCAATATTGTATTTTGTAGACATTATCTGTGAATTGGGATTTTCTCAATTTTTGGGTTTTTTCCTAAGAGAAGGCCTCGAAACCTCTATAACTGCTCCTGATCATCATGCCACGCTACAAGAAGGTGTTTTTATAGGCAATGGTGCATTTTGAAGCCACGGAGCTGTAGAGCCATATGGCCAGTCTAACTGACAAGGAGCAGGGAAGCCGTAGAGGCATAGAGAGATGATGATACACAGAGAAACGACTGGGGTAGCCGAAAAGCCGGAAAAGTACCTCAAAGGAGTCAGAGAGCTCAATTGAGAGCAAGGGAAAAGAAGGCAGAAGCAAGAGAGCAGAGAGAGCTAAAAGTTAATGTGTAGAGCAGCTGAGGGAGTCTTTGGGGTCACTTGGAGGTCAAGTGAAAATCCAGAGAGCTGAAAGTTGCATAAATACAAAGCCAGAGCCAAAGAGCCAGAGCCCGAGCCGGAGCCCGAGCCGGAACCAAGAGCCGGAACCAAGAGCTAGAGCTAGAGCTAGAGCTAGAGCCAGAGCTGAGAGCCAAGAGCCAGAGCCAGAGCCAGAAAGCCTAAGAGCTTCAGAGCCAAGGGTGAGATGGTGTCCATACCCATTTTGTTCTATGTAAACCAATGGAGTTGAGCGAGGAGCTTGTAAAAGGACCGTTGCCATAATCCCAGAGAGCCTAGTCAAGTTGACTAGAGTTCATGGAGACATAGCCCAAGAGTTTTGGATGAAATCCTAATTAAATTGTTGTCATATGTGTTTGTTATTTGCTACACTATTTTACTACTATATGCATGTTATATCAGCATAAACAATAGAATTTTAAAGCACATAAACAATAAAAAACAACCATAACCATACACCTTATTTTCAAGCACATATTTAATTCCACATTGGTTAATCATAAAGACTTGGGAATAATTAAGCTTTGGAAGTGGGAGAGGTTCTTGTAAGTTAGACAAGAAGCCTAAGTGCCCCATTTTCAGATCACCAATGGACCAATCTATCGAAGCTCCATTTTGGAGAACGATGAAATCAAGAGGCTAATTCAAGAGCTGTTGTAGAAAGGTCACATCCGTCCAAGTTCATCGCCATGTGGAAGCCCGATCATGTTGGTACAGAAGAAGGATGGGACTTGGAGACTCTGTATTGACTATTGGGCACTGAACAAGATCATTGTCTGTAATAGGTACCCAATCCCACGGATTGATGACCTCCTGGACGAACTAAAGGGGGCAAAATATTTCAGCAAGATCGATTTGAAGTCAGGATATCACTAGGTACCAATCGAACCCTCCGATGTATGGGAGACTGCCTTCAAAGCTAAGGAGGGCCTTTTCAAATGGTTGGTTATGCCTTTTGGATTGACGAATGCTCCTGCAACCTTCATGAGGCTAATGGATGACATCTTGTAGCCATTCACCAACTCATTTGTAGTGGTATACTTGAATGACATCTTGATCTTTAGCTAGAGTTGGGAAGAGCACCTCCCCCACATCCGATAGGTTCTCCAAACACTGCGGCAGCACAATTTATGTGCCAATTTGGAGAAATGCACTTTTGGCATGACCCTGGTTTAGTACTTGGGATACATTATTAATGAAAAGGGGGTGCATGTGGATTTAGCCAAGATCCAAGTCATTTGGGATTGGCCATCTCCAACCACTTTGATAGAGCTCCGCAGCTTTCTAGGTCTTGCCAACTTCTACTGCAGGTTCATGTTGGGATTTTCTCATATCACTTGGCCCTTGAGTCAAGTCACCGAGGGAGAAGCGAAAGAAAAATTCTTTTGGTACCGTTTTGGTTCAATTGGTATAAAACATGGTTTAGTGATCTAGTCAAGTTTCCTAAAAATTGATAAATGTTTCATTCAACACTTGGCATGGAAATTCCATTCTAGAAATAACATTATTATTGGCATTGACCCAATTCTGGGTGTTGAACCGAACTTCTCCATTTCCAACAATATCACTCAGCACCTGAACAACCATGGTTTCTTTTTCTGGGGCCAAGTCAGAAATAGTTGGCAGGGTACTCTCCCCATGTGGAAAAGTTCTTATGAACTAGGGTTAATTGGCCACTTGGAAGAGGAATGGCTTCAGACCATCACAAATATGAAACACTTAGGCATCTGTCGATCAGGGACCCAGGATAGAATCATATGGTCGTGAAAAATGGTTTTAGATAGCACAATTGTAGCAGACGCCTACCAAGCATTATCAAACAAGGTCGCCAAGAAAGGGGAGAACCATACCCTTTATGCCTTTCAGAAAACAAAAGCTCCAATCAAAATTATTATTTTCACTTGGCTTATTTATCATAACAAGAACCTTGATTGGGAAAACTTGCAAAAAAGGAATTGGTATGGACCTGGCATATGCTACTTATGCAAAAATCATTTAGAAGACAATGACCACATTTTTTTACATTGCCTTCTCACTACTTGGGTTTGGAAAATGATTTCTTCCCTATATGGCTTCCCATATATTCAACACACTTGCATTAGAGATTCATTGAAATGGTGGAGCACACAAAAGTTTGCCCGGCGTATTATTCCTCTTTTCCTCTTCTGGGAAATTTGGAAGTGGAGGAATAGAAGCATCTTCCAGAACTGTAGGGTGGAATTCTCTAAAATAATTGACAAAATTGCCTCGAATCTTTCTTTCTTTTCTGCACAACCAATATGCTCTAAAGATGACCCTAAAATGAAGAATGATATTAAATTCACTTACCCTATGGGGTTTCTTGATGGGGCCACACAAGGAAACACCTATGCCTGTGGCTTTTTGATTGCCATAAATGCTTACTTGACATACAAGATGTACTGTAATTGTGGTGTTGGTACAAACACAAAAGCAGAAGCAACAGCTCTCTGGGGTCTCCTTTTGTTCAACAATTTCCTTGGGAATCCCACTCTACACATATATGGTGATTCGATGATCATAATTGATCAAGTCTTGGGGAGGGCATCCATCAACAATCCTAGACTTCAAGGATGGATGGAAAGAATCAAACTCCTATGGAAATATCAAGATAGTTATACAATCCAACACATTGGAAGGTGCCTTAACAAGGAAGCAAACAAACTATCAAAAAAAGGTTTGCAAGGTCACATTGACAAATGGGATCTAGAGATCA
This sequence comes from Pinus taeda, assembly GCA_000404065.3. Classification (NCBI taxonomy): domain Eukaryota; kingdom Viridiplantae; phylum Streptophyta; class Pinopsida; order Pinales; family Pinaceae; genus Pinus; species Pinus taeda. The sequence goes on along the minus strand of APFE030906183.1, from coordinate 44,053 downwards.
CATGGGAGCAGAACAATTTTGATATGGAGGACCTTCCAAACCTGGGTTAATCTACTCTATGCATGTGTTTTCACAGTCTTTTTGTAAATTTTTGTTATATAGGCTTATAAATTTCATAATATAGTTTTTCATAATGCGCAAACCCTTCCTATGCCATCACATTGGGCGAACTAACACTCAGATAGATCCTTTAAAGGTTGAACACCTGTGATTAATTTTTTGGGACAGTATTGCATGACAACTTAATTTTCCTTTTTTGTAATTTTGAACTTGTTTACTTGGCCACTGGACAAAAACGGTGTCCTCCTCAAGGGACTTTCTTGAGCTTCCTCTTTAGATGGTGTAATTTTAAAAGTTTCTATCCCTCTGCTGACCACGCTGCATTGTACTGATAGAACGATCCCGCTGATTTTCTGGACTCAAATGCTACAGGGCTTTCAGATGCTACAGGTTTCTCCCGTGGGGAAACAATCTGCATCAATATGGATACAAGACAATAATACAACACCAAATAATGCTTGTCTATACCACAAATATTGCTGCTGAAAAATGTATTTTCTGTCATTATCATCACTGAAACTGTATCACGCATATTATGCTATCTATTTTGTCATGATGTATATGGACTATGACTACTTAGTCACAATAGTCTCTTAAAAACCATGGTTTCTCTATTTTGTTTGCCCAAAATAGCATCTAATATATAATTGACACATGTATATCTTTCTTTAATATAATATATATCGAGCTTTTTTGTACTGAAGAAAAAAAATAAAATAATAATAATAATAATTTAAAATGGTTTTATTATTTAAAATAATGTTTTAATTCGTATTCTATATGTGGAGAGAACAGTTTCCTTTTTTTTTAAAATGGAACACTGGACTACTCAAATGTTGGCATTTATTTTCATTTCACTTAATTTTTTTTTTTTTCCTATGGTTTATTTAAATTAATATACTTTTATTTTTTGTTCGATTCGGCTTCGGGTGCTGCTTCGAACCAAAATAGTCCAGTCATATAACGTTTGTATTACTACACACAATTATAGCTGTTTTTTTGGATTACAAGTTTTGTTACAAATAAAAGGAATGTACAGTTAAAAACAATTTGTATATCTATATAAAATTAAATTTAATTTTTTGTAAATTCATATCAAATATTTACTTTTGGTCATAATTTAAATTTATAATAGTTTAAATTAGTATTAATTATCTATATATTTATATATTTATATTTTAATTATTTATTTTATAAAAATATTTTTGTGATTAAAATATTATTAATTTTTATTTGGGGTAGTTTAATTTGTAATGGCCATTGAAATGAAGTTTTATCGAACTTGATAACTTGGGTTCAAATCTTGTGCTATCCCTTTTTGGGGTGAGAAGTTGAACATAATGAAGATGTAGCCCTACCAATATTAGGGCTACATGATGAAGTTGTTTTTAGTATTAATCCCTTATGTTTATTATTCCCTTGGGGTTTATAATACCCATCATATTAAACCATGGTCAATCATCGCTAACCATGGTCAACCATTATCAATCATGTTTTCTAAAATCAATTATGGTCAACCATGGTTCAACGTCACATTGTGACAAAGATTGTCTCAATACGAAAATCAACCATGGTCCAACATCGCATTATGACAAAGTTCCTCTCAATATGAAAATCAATCATGGTCAAGCATTGTCAATCATGGTCCAACGTCGCATTGTGACAAGGATTGTCTCATTATGCAAATCAACCATGTTTATTTTAGGGTTTATAATATATATGTCAGGGTTTATATACCTTGGGTTTATATTATTCCCTTCGTTTTAATATTCCATTGAGTTTTTAGTATTAATCTCTTGGGTTTATAATATCAATCATGGTCAAGCATGATCAATCATGTTCAACCATGGTCAACCATAGTCTGACGTCGCATTGTGACAAAGATTGTCTAAGTATGAAAATCAACAATGGTCAATCAGAGTCAACCATGTTTATTTTAGTGTTTATAATATTATTTCCTTGGGTTTTTAATCCCTTGGGTTTTTTATTCCCATGGGTTTATAATATCAATCATGGTCAACGATGGTCCAATGTCGCATTGTGATAAGGATTATCTTAATATGAAAATCAACCATGGTCAAACATGGTCAACTAAGTTTAGTTTAGTGTTTATAGTATTTATGTCAGGGTTTATATACCTTAGGTTTATAATATTAGTCCATTGGGTTTAATATTATTCCCTTGGGTTCAAAATCCATTGGTGTTTTAGTAATAATCCCTTGGGTTTATTATTTGCTTTGGTTTATAATATCAATTCCTTGGGTTTGTTAATCTAAGGGTTCAACCATAGTCAAGCATGGCCCAACGTTTCATTCTCACAAAGATTTCCTCAATATGAAAATCAACCATGGCCAATCACGTTTATTTAAGGGTTTATAATATTTATCTTAGGGTTTATTTACCTTGGGTTTAATATTATTCCCTTGGGTTTATAATTTCAATCATAATCAACCATGATCAATCATGGTCAACCATGCTCAACCATGGTCGATCATGCTCAACCATGTTTTATAAAATCAATCATGGTCAACCACAGTCCAACGTCGCATTGTGACAAAGATTGTCTCAATATGAAAATCAACAATGGTCCAATGTCACATTGTGGCAAAGATTGTCTCCATGTGAAAATCAATAATGGTCAAGCATGGTCCAACGTCGCATTGTGACAAAGATTGTCTCAATATGAAAAACAACCATGGTCAACCATGTTTATTTTATGGTTTATAATATTTATCTTAGGGTTTATATACGTTGGGTTTATAATATTTATCCCTTTGACTTAAGATCATTCCCTTGGGGTTTTTGTATTATTCCCTTGGGTTTAGAATATCAATCATGGTCAACCATGGTAAAACATAGTTAATCATGTTCAACCATGGTCAACTATGTTTTATAAAATCAATCATGGTCAACCAAAGTCCAACGTCGCGTTGTGATAAGGATTGTCTCAATATGAAAATCAACCATGTTCAACTACAGTCAACCATGTTTATTTTAGTGTTTATAATATTATTCCCTTAACTTTATAATCCCTTGGGGTTTTTATTCGCTTAGGTTTATAATATCAATCATGGTCAACCATGGTCCAATGTCGCATTGTGACAAATATTTTCTCGATATAAAAACCAATAATGGTCAAACATTATCAACCATGGTCCAATGTCACATTGTGACAAGAATTGTCTTAATATGAAAATCAACCATGATCAAACATGGTCAACTAGGTTTATTTTAGTGTTTAATATTAATCCATTGGGTTTAATATTATTCCCTTGGGGTTTTAGTAATAATCCATTGGGTTTATTATTCCATTCGGTTTATAATACCAATTCCTTGGGTTTATTAATCTAAGGGTTCAACCGTGGTCGAGCATTGTCTAATGTTGCATTGTAACAAAGATTGTCTCAATATGAAAATCAACCATGGTCAACCATGTTTATTTAAGGGTTTATAATCTTTACCTTAGGGTTTATATAACATGGGTTTATATTATTTCCTTGGGTTTAATATTATTCCCTTGGGTTTTTAATAGTAATCCGACGTCACATTGTGACAAGGATTGTATCAATATTAGAATCAAACATGGTTAACCATAGTCAACCATGTTTATTTTAGTGTTTATAATATTATTCATTTGGGTTTATAGCCCTTTGGGTTTTTAGTATTAATCCCCTAGGTTTATTATTCCCTTGGGTTTATAATATAAATCATGGTCAACCATGGTCATACATCGCATTGTGACAAATATTGTCTCAATATGAAAATCAACCATGGTCAATCATGGTCCAACGTCGCATTGTGACAAAGATTCTCTCGATATGAAAATCAGTCATGGTAAAGCATGGTCCAATGTCTCATTTTGACAAGGATTGTCTCAATATGAAAATCAACCATGGTCGACCATGTTTATTTTAGTGTTTATAATATTTATCTTAGGGTTCATATACCTCAGGTTTATAATTTAGTCCCTTAGGTTTAATATTATTCCCTTGGGGCTTTAGTATTAATCTCTTTGGTTTATTATTCCCTTAGGTTTATAATATCAATTATTTGGTTTTATTAATCTAAGGGTTCAACCGTGGTCATGCATGGTCCAACGTTGCATTGTGAGAAAAGATGTCTCAATATGAAAATCAACCATGGTTAACCATGGTTAACCATGTTTATTTAAGGTTTTATAATATTTATCATAGAGTTTATATACCTTGGGTTTAATAGTATTCCCTTGGGTTTATTATTCCCTTAAGTTTATAATTTCAATCATGGACAACCATGATCAACCATGGTCCATCATGGTTGACCATGGTCAACCATGTTTTATAAAATCAATCATGGTCAATCCAATGTCACATTATGACAAAGTTTGTCTCAATATGAAAATCATCCATGGTCCAATGTCACATTATGGCAAAGATTGTCTCAATATGAAAATCAACCATGGTTAACCATGGTCCAACGTCACATTGTGGCAAAGATTGCCTTAATATCAAAATCAATCATGGTCAAGAATGGTCAACCATGGTCAAATGTTGCATTGTGACAAGGATTATCTCAATTTGAAAATCAATCATGGTCAACCATGTTTATTTTAGGGTTTATAATATTTATCATAGGGTTTATATACATTGGGCTTATAATATTTATCCCTTAGGTTTAATATTATTCTCTTGGGTTCATAATCCCTTGAGGGTTTAGTATTACTCCTTTGAGTTTATTAATCTAATGGTTCATATTCCTAGAGTTTAATATTATTCCCTTCGTTCAATTGTGGTCGAGCATGGTCCAACATTGTATTGTGACAAAGATTGTCGTAATATGAAAATCAACCATGGTCAACCATGTTTATTTAAGGGATTCTAATATTTATCTTAGGGTTTATATGTTTTGGGTTTATATTATTCCCTTATTAATCTAAGGGTTCAACCATGGTTGAGCATGGTCCAACATCGCATTGGGAAAAAGATTGTCTCAATATGAAAATTAACCATGTTTATTTAAGGGTTTATAATATTTATCTTAGTGTTTATATACCTTGGGGTTTATATTATTCCCTTGGGTTTATTATTATTACTCAAGTTTATAATCCCTTGCGTTTGGGTTAATAATATCAATCATGGTCAACCATGATCCACCATTGTCAATCATGGTCGACAATGGTCAACCATGTTTTATAAAATCTTTCATGGTCAACCACGATCAATCAAGGTCAATGATGGTCTAACATCATAATGTGACAAAGATTGTATCAATATGAAAATCAACCATAGTTAACCATGGTCCAACATTTCTTTGTGACAATGGATGTCTCGATATAAAAAGCAATCATGGTTAGCCATGGTCAAACATGATACAACGTCACATTGTGAAAATGATTGTCTCAATATGAAAATCAACCATGGTCAACCATATTTATTTTATGGTTTATAATATTTATCTTAGTGTTTATATACCTTGGTTTTATAATATTTATGCCTTGGGTTTAATATTATTCCCTTTGGTTCATAATCCCTTGGGGTTTTAGTATCAATCCATTGGTTAAATTCGCAAGGGGGTGATGGTATCTATTTGGGCAAGTTTGTTACAAGGCTTATTTTGTATGCTGATGATCTTATTCTAAATGTTAAATCAGCTCTTGGTTTGCAAGAGCACTTGCTATCCCTTGAGTATTTTTGTAGAAGTGTGGGGATGCAAGTCAATATCAATAAAACAAAAAGCAGTTGTTTTCTCTAAGAAAAGAAAACATAACCGGCATAAGTTCTACTTTGAAGGCAACATTTTGGAAGAAGTTGCAGATTACAAATACCTCAGAATTGACTTCAACAAAAATCTAAGTTGGGATGGTTGTAGAAAGAAAAGAACTTTTGGGGGTTGGAAAGCATTTTATGCTTTTCAAAATAGGTGTAGAGAAGAAGAGTTATGGGACTGGAAAACCACTCAAACTCTTTTTGGGCTTCTAGTGATTCCGGCAATTTTCTATGGTTGTGAACTATGGACCAGCAATACATCTGACATACATTGGAGACAAATTCAGAAAATTCAAAAATGTTTGATTATAAACAAATCCAAGATTAAAAGTGCAATTCCTTATGCTATCTTGTTAAGTGAAACAAGGGTTGCTCCTATTGAAGCAATTGCTATGGTGCGAGTCATAAGGTATTTAAAAAAAATTGAGCAAATGGAAGAGGGTAGATGGCCTAGGGTTGTCTTTAATGACAGATTGTGCAAAAAAAAAAAAAACAAAACAAAACAAAAAAAAACAAAACAAAACAAAACTTGGATGCAACAACATAACAAATGGTTAGTAAATGGGGTATTTGCTTGAATGTGTGTCCCATAAACAACAAAGAGATAAAAGCTTTTGTTATGGAAAAGTTCCACAAACAAACTTGGGATAATGAGCTAAGAAGAAAGAAAAAAGTACTATATTGAAGTGTTTAATCCCGCTCATAGTCATCAACCAAAAGCATATATAGAGGCCAATATCTCTTGGAGAGCCAAAATTCTTATTGCTTAGTTAAGGACTAATTTTCATCAACTGCGTTGTGAAATAGGGCGCTGAAAAATGCCAAAAGAAGTGTGGGAGGAAAGAGTATGCATTTTTTGTTCTTCCGGAAAAGTGGAAACAGAAAAACATTTCATTTTAGAATGCCAAGCCTTTAAAGACAACAAGGAAAGTTATGCAAAGATGTTGACAACTAGCTTTTGGAATAATCTATATAGTGAGGGATTTGTCGAGAAGATGGGAGCATTTATTGTGAAGCTTCACAGGAAAAATGGCCGAATACATCAAGCAGATGAAGAAACAATCTGTCCCATAAGCTATTTTTAGCCTCATGGACGTTAAAATAATTTCTTTCTTTCTTGGGTTTATTATTCCCTTGGGTTTAGTATTAATTAATATATAATAATGTTTAGATTAATATTTATTAATACAATATTTTCGAAATACATAATTAATATATTAATATATTAATATTAAAGTTTATAATATTGGACTTGATATTATGGTTTATAATATAACATACATTAAGTTGACAATGTATATTAACACATTTATTAATGTGTTTGGCTAGTCTTATATTTTAATGATATATATTGGTTTAACCAATATTTTTAATCCATTTAACATATAAATCTATGTCCATCCTGCATCTACTTGGATATAATACCCTGTATGGAAGAACAAATGTGCTTTGTCTTGAGTGTGATTTTTTGGAAACTTTTAGGGTGGGTTTTATGAGTATAATTTTTTTAAAATCCTGTAGGAATTTATTGAAATCACAAGTTTGATGGGTAACCTTTGCACAATCCAAGCACCCTATGAATTTTTTAAGGTGCTGAATCCATATACACAGTAAAAAAAACAGTTTAAATAAAGCAAATCGAGATTTCACCTGAATTTTTTCACCAAATAAAAGTCCAAAATAAAAAGGTTAAAAACATCTCCTAATTCTTTATCCTTGCAAGAGTGAGAGTTAAACATTACTTTGTTAATACAACCATTGCATGTGTAATCAAACTTCGGACATCACTTTTCAAAAGTTGCTTCCGATCCATATATATATATACACACACGGGCAGAGTACAAACACCAATTATTCTAAGTTTTAGAATATTTAAAAAACACTATTAAATTTTCATATACTTTGATTCAGTACGGTTTACATCTATTAAAAAAGGTGTTGAAAAAAATCACTTGTATGGTTAACATTCTAGTGCTGTTTATCATTCCCATTTGAATGAGATATGATACCCATTCCAATTCCAATTCCAGTTGAAGAGCGATTGGAATTTATTTTCAATCTTGTTACATTTTCACTTCTGGTTGGCTCTAAGCACCGACTTGCGGAGCGAGTACGGGTCATGTTGGCCAGTTTCAAAGAACATGCCTCCATACCACGTATTTAAATTTACCGCGGTGGCCCTGCCGTAAATCGCTTCACTGTCGCAGGAGGACTGGTGCAAACAGTTCTCAGAAATTTTAAGCAGTTTCTTTGCTTCTTGTAGCCATCGATAAAAATAAAAAAGGCGGTCTCCTGCAAAAACATCAGAATAGGCAGAGCACCACATATAGGATTCTCTGTTAGAACTTATCCATGAGTATTCTATTCCAGACAGCTAATAATTTAGGATTAGTGGACATTTATGTTATCCGCCGTTTACAAATCCTCAATTGGAGAGTCAGACGAGGGTACTGTTGCTCAATCATGTTGTGCTGGCTGACTGTGTAAAGAATGTGACTACTTGTGCTCTTTAGACTGTTTTGTGCACATACATTCAGGAACTGGGTAAGCCACAACATCACGCCCTGATTTATCCGTTCTGAATACTGGTTTCCCAAGCGATTCGTCATGCAGATGCTTCACAATGCCGTTAAAATCTTCTTCACCCAACGTTTTGTCAAGGAAGTAAGGAAGCATCTGTCTTTTGTTTGGAGTTATGTGCTTTCTGTGGCCCGAGTATGCCCTGTGGCTCTGTTGCAGAATCATATGTGAATAAATATCATGACGCAACTATGGATAGAATATGCAATAGAATTCTAAGCATGGAGAATTAGAGAGAGTACCTGAATTGCACGAACCATGTTTCCTCCATGTGATGCCATGAAAACATCGCTGTTTAGTGCCACAATGTAATCGATTACAGCTAGGAGTGATGCTCTGTTTTTTAGAGATTGGAGCTCCCCTGGCAAGCCCAGGCTGTGCTTGTTGTAAAGATTTGGAAGGTGTTTGATCAGAGGCTCCACCGCCTTCTTTCCCCCCAAAAGGTTCTCCTCCGGCCCAGTATATTTGACTGTTTGTGGGCGCTCCCAGGGCTTTAAGCAGCCTATTACAAAAGGGGGAAATGGTTTGGTGATGGAGGAAAACTTTAAATAATATCACACTGAAAAGAAGCGAGAACAAAATAAAAGGGAAAAAAAATAACCTGGTGATTTGTAAGTCATGTTGGATCCAAAGTGAGAAGAGATGGATGGCTTCTTCACTCCTGTCGGATTATTTGGTCATATTCTGAACCTAAGCCGGGAAGACATTCCATTCTAACCCATACATCTTTCTCCAGCCGTAAATGCAGAGCTATGTAAGGGCTCGTTTCCCACATCCTCTTCGCAATCCTATTCCCCAGAGAAGGCATCAAAGGCGACCTAGAACACAAACAAACAGACGATAGAGTATTAAAAAACATTTTCTTGTTTTCAGTGCCTGCGGATTACAAAGAAAGAGGGCAAGCAAGAGCAAAATAGACCTTGCAGCGGAGTTTCTGAAGATCGGAAGGAAGATCCTTGGAAAGTCTCGAACCCAATCCTCGAAGAAGCAGAACTCCTTCTATGTTCAACTGCCATGTATAGATCCTGCTTAGTTTTCAATTTCATTTGAGAAAATTCTAAACGCATTATGCACTAGCTGAGATTCAAAGAATTTGGATAAATTACGTGCTTACCCGCCTGAGGTACCGAGATCGAATCCAGCGGGGGCTAATGTGAAGATGAGTTATCTTCTCCTCCACGGGCCTCGACATCAAATGAGTGGAAGGCAGCGAAGAAACCATTGGGACGTCGTCTTTAACAGTTCTCTTGAAATGCTCGACGTCGAAGATAGAAGAAACCATTGGGACGTCGTCTTTAACAATTCTCTTGAAATGCTCAACGTCGAAGATATCCGAGTTGAGAATAATTAATATTATTTTATTATTAATGGAGAAAATGGTTACATTGTTGTAACTTTCTCCCTAATTTAGGATTAGTTCCCATAGTTATGGGATTTGGGTACAACTTCTTATTTCCTAGTATTGTATTTAATGATGTAATCTTTTGATTGAAGGCAATAGAGTGAACGAGAGACATCTCTCAAGTTTTGTGAGTGTATTCTCCAGGTGCAGGCCACACCTAAGAGCTACATCTCTTTCTTTTCAATTCAGTGCATATTTTATCTTGGTATCAGAGCTCAGATTGAGTGAGCCTGATCTTTGTCACCTGTGAGGCTGAAGTGCCTGTAGAACTTAGCTTGCCTGTGAGGCGAAATTTCCTGTGTGGCTTGAAGTGCCTGTGTGGCGGAGTGTGTACACGAGAGCTCTGTGCTCGATTGAGTAGGTGGACTGCAGAACACCTGGCTCGGACTCAAACTTTTTTTTTTTTTTTTTTTGAGCAGAAAGGCTGATTGGCGCGGATTTTGCGCAGACAGTCACGCCAGAAGACCGATTAGCACGGGATTTCAGGGAGAAATCGCGCTAGAGCGCGGAAATTCAGGGAGAAATCGCGCTAGAGCGTGGATTTTGAGGGAGAAATCGCGCTATTGTGCCAGAAAGCCCGATTAGCGCGGATTCTACCGGGAAAAAACGCGCCAATTTTTCTACTCTAAGAAATTTTTAATTAGCGCGGATTTTTCGCTTGGGGTAGCGCCAAGGAGATCCCTGAACAGCGTGAACTTCGTTTGGTGGTTTGCAAACGAAGCAGATCGGTGGAGATGCAGATCAGTCCGGGAGAGACAGATCGAGAAAGCGCCAGAGGAGATCTACGGGAAACGTCGACTTCGTGTTGGCGATCTGCAAGGAGAGCAGGATCGGCGAAGTGGCAGATCAATCCGGGAGAGGTGGATCAGATCAACTGTGATCAGATCATTGTTTCGGCTATGTTGGAAACGCCAAAGTTGCTCATTGGAGCGCGAGTGCCAGACACTACAGATCGGTAGCAGAGGTGACAGATCGATCTAACAGGTATTGTTTTTTGCTGTTGTTGTTAAGTAGATTCACAATGAGTAACACGATGGAATCTTACCTTAACGAGTCTGGTAAACTCAACGGATCTAACTTCACAAACTGGAAGTTTAAGATCCAAACTCTGCTCGAAGGTGCGAATTCATGGGCTATAGTGACAGGCGACGAGCAGAAGCCGACAGCAACCACACAGAAAAACGAGAAGGAAGACTGGGAAAAACGAGAAAACAAAGCCAAAGTCCTGCTGAAGATGTCTATGAAAGACAATGTA
>APFE030906183.1:17812-28020 GCA_000404065.3 Pinus taeda | reverse complement strand
ATGGTTACATTGTTGTAACTTTCTCCCTAGTTTAGGATTAGTTCCTATAGTTATGGGGTTTGGGTACAACTTCCTATTTCCTAGTATTGTATTTAATGATGTAATCTTTTGATTGAAGGCAATAGAGTGAACGAGAGACATCTCTCAAGTTTTGTGAGTGTAGTCTCCAGGTGCAGGCCACACCTGAGAGCTACATCTCTTTCTTTTCAATTCAGTGCATATTTTATCTATCCGAGAATTCACTACATAAATACAGTAAAATCCAGTTTTAGCATAAATGGAGGAGACGGCATGGCATGGAATATGTTTATCGACAACCGAAATTAAAGAATCACCTGTCGTCCTCCCAAACAGCATTGACTTGTAGAATGGGAATAACCAGAGCCGCCTCCAGAATTCTGGCAATCACAACCGCGTTGGCAATCTGATTACGCTGCTGATTGAGACTAGTGGAGACGACCACCATCAAATACCTGCGCCTCCCTTTCAAGATGCCTGGCGAGGCCTGCTTGTACTTTCTACTGAACTCGAGACACGGCATGTGTCACGCCCCCAATTCTTTTTTCTTTTAATTAGTCGGGTGCGGCACTGCCTAAGTAACTAACTTTCTTCATAATTATGTTACTTTACGAACTACGCCTTCATTCATGTATATAAACCATCAAATATATTATAATGTGCGGAAACCATCATAATAACATGATAAACGACAATAGAAACGCCAATAATATGCAAGAGAAGAACATCTTTTATTATAAGTAAGTATTTGTTACAATGGTCGGGAGCGTCGCTCCACCGACGTTCATAAACGAGGTTCGCCCGTGCAAGAGCGCACGGCGGTCACACCTCAACGCTCCATCCAATACAATACAATAATACAACACACAAGTTTATGTCGAACGGGCAGGCGTGCCCGTGCACAACCCGCGCCCGTGCACAACCGAACTCGTTTATCCAACTCGGAGGGCGGGGGCACCACCGCACCTTCCACTGCGCCTTAACCAAGTGCCAATACCATGTAGGAGTGCCCGGCGGGCAGGCGCATATGCGCTTCCGTTGCTGCGGCCTTCTCTTCCTCTTTGCGCACTTATGCTTGACTTGTGTTGAGCCAAGATCGATGCCTCAATGCCACCGTCATTTGGCTAACTTATATGCTACCAAGCGTGGAGCCAAGCGCTCAGCCGACCCTCCAACATCCGTGCGTTCACCATACTCCATCGCCCTTCGGTTGGTCGGCCCGCCCATCGTGTGGGACCGCCCCACCCAACGTGCCCATTGTCATGCGTTCACCCACGGTCGGTTCGTTCGATGAGTCGTTCAACTCACCTATAAGCGATGGATCGCCAACTCGCTCCTTTAATATCGCGCGCCCTTGGTTCTCCATCGCATATCTCACACCTTAGTCAAATTTCCGGAGTGGAGGGCGCGCGCGCCCGGCTATACAACCGCAAGGCGTTACATCCTCCCCCACTGGAAATCATTGTCGCCCTCAACAATCCCGACAGCCTCAGTACCCTCCATTCATAGCTTGCAATCTTCCTCTTCCATCTCCAAAGTGAGTCCTCTGATTCCCAACTCTCCTCCTTCGGTGCTTCCTTCCATCGGACAAGGTACACCTGTTTCTGGTGGCAAGCAATCCCTGTAGTTCTGAAGCTCAAAATCTTGTCCAACTCCAACCCTGGTTTGTCCACTATCCCGGCTGGTCCTCTCGACGGTTCAGCTCTCTCTGGATGGTCTGAATCAAGTCTGCATCTCTTCCAATGACTAATGTGAAAAACTGGATGCTTCATGTGCATATGGTAAGGAAGCTCCAGCTCATAAGCAACCTCCCCCACTCGCTTCTTCACCTGAAATGGTCCCTCATACTTCCGTGTCAATGTGGCGGCCATCCCCTTGGCTGGCTGAAACTACACCCTGGTAATCCTGAGAAACACCATATCTCCCACACTAAAGTGTACATCCCGTCTTCCCCTATCAGCATACTTCTTCATCCTCCTTGCAGCATCGTGCAAGCGCAACCGTGCCAACTCCAAGGTCTCCTCCCAAGCCTTCATGAACTTCTTCGCATGAGAACTCTTCAAAAAACCTCCTGTCACAATGGTGTGCAGTGCAATCGACATCTGCCCATTCACCAACTCAAATGGACCGTACCCTGTCGCAGAACTCTTTTGAATATTGTAGCTAAACTGTGCAATATCGAAGAGTTCAGGCCAATTCTTTTGATCAACCGTCACATAATGTCACAAGTAGTCCTCCAGCAATGCGTTGATTCTCTCGGTCTGCCCATCTGTCTGCGGATGGTAGCTCCAACTCCTCAACAACTCTATCCCAACTAACTTGAACAATGTGGTGCAAAATCTCCCTGTAAAACGTGAATCTCTATCCGACACAATGCTCAACGACATCCCCCAATACTTCACTATGTTCTTAAAGAACAACTCCGCAGTGCGCTCGGCTTCACAAGGTATCTTTGTAGGAACAAAGACAACATACTTGGAAAAACGACCAACCACGACCATAATCCCATTATACCCCTGCACCTGTGGTAACTGAGTGATGAAGTCCATTGAAACACTCATCCATGCCCTCTCTGGAATCGGTAAACGCTGCAACAGTCCTCCTTGCCTCGGAGTATCTGCTTTGTCCTACTGAAAAATGATGCACGTATGTACATACTCCTCCACATCCTCTCGTATCTTCTCCCAAAAGAACCCCCTCTCCAACAATGCCAAAGAACGACGCTGCCTTGGGTGGCCAGCCCACGGAGAATCGTGGCACTCCTTCAAAAGGTGCCTCCTGAGACCAGATGTCTTTGGAACATAGAGTCGGTTTCCAAAGAACAAGTAACCGTCCCGTAGAAAGAACTTTCGTGTCTTCCCCTCCTTTATCTGCTATACTATAGCCTGCGCCAAAGTATCGGTTTCAACACTTTCCTTGAGTTTGTTTTGCATCTCTTCTGACATCTAAACCCGACTTCTACTCCTTGTTGCCCGATATTCACCCTCCAATGCTGCAAGTTGTCCCTTTCTACTAAGGGCATCTGCTAGTGCATTGTGTCTACCTAGTCTATACTCAATAGACATGTCGAACTCCGCCAAGAAGTCTTGCCAACGAGCTTGCTTCGCAGAAAGCTTCGGTTGTGATGCAAAATAACTTGCTGCAACGTTGTCAGTCTTGACAACAAACGACTTCCCAATCAGGTAATGCCTCCATACATGAAAACAGTGGATGATCGCAGTCATCTCCTTCTCATGAACCGGATACCTCCATTCTCTATCCTGCAACTTCCGACTCTCATACGCCACCGGATGCCCATCTTGCATAAGAACCCCTCCTATGGCAAAATCTAAAGCATCAGTGTGTACCTAAAACGGTCTCCCAAAGTCAGGCAACTTCAGTATTGGCGCTGTAACCATCCTTCTCTTCAAGTCATCAAATGCCTTTTGACATTTATCCGTCCAACACCACCTCTTGTCTTTCTTCAATAAGTTTGTCAGTGCCGATGTCACCTTGGAGTAACCTTCTACAAACTTCCGTTGGTAGTTGGTCATGCCCAAGAACACCCTCATCTCATGGAAATTCTTCGGTTCAACCCAGTCCTCAATCGCCTTCACTCTGCTCGGCTCCATCCGTATGTACCCCTGACTAACAATATGCCTAAGGAACAGAATCTCGGTGTGGGCGAACACACACTTAGACTTCTTCAAGAACAACTGATTCTCCCTCAGTGCCTCGAACACCATCGCCAAGTGCTTCTTATGATCCCCCATGTTGTCACTGTACACCACTATATCGTCCAAGTACACCACTACGAACGAATTCAAGTATGATCGTAGAACATCATTCATCAAAGTGCAAAACGTAGCAGGAGCGTTGCACAACCCAAATGGCATAACAAGGAACTCAAAGCTACCATACCTTGTTTCTATCGTGGTCTTCTTCTCGTCTCCTTCAGCTATCCGCACCTGATAATACCCATGCCTCAAGTCCAGCTTGGAAAACGCTCGGGCTTTCGCAAGCTTGTCAAAGCAATCAGCAGCCAATGGCAAAGGATACCTGTTTCTCACCGTCTGCGTGTTCAATGCATGGTAGTCACAGCACATCCGTAGCTCATTAGAATCATTCTTTCTCTGGAACAATACCGAAGCTCCATAAGGGGACCTTGAAGGTCTAATGAAACCTGCATCAACTAACTCCTTTAGCTGCCGTTTCAATTCCTCCAACTCGGGCCCTGATAAACAATAAGGTGCTCTTGAGGGGGTTGCTTCCCTGGTTCAAGCTCAATGCTATGGTCCACTGCACGCCTTGGTGGAAGCTTCTTCAGTAGCTAATCAGGCATCAAATCCACATACTTGGTCAGCACATTAGAAATCTCAGCTGGAACAGGCGTCCCCACTCCATCACCTTCGACTCCCTTGAACATCACCGCATATGTCTCCATATCTGACTCCTTCATAGCCTTCTCCAAAATTAGTGCAGAAACATGCTGCACCTTGACCTCCCTCCTTTGCCTATGAGTGGGCGAAGTCCAAGTTTGTGACTGTCCAACCAGCACCACCTCATCACAGAAGGGGACAACAATAGCCCTATTGCCCTTCAAGAAATCCTGTCCAAGTATCACATCAAAGTCGTTCATCTCCATCACCGTGAAGTCTCACTGACCCCTCCAATGTTCTATCTGTATCGACACTTCATATGCCAAACCCGCCACCTTAGCTCTAGAGTTCACTGCCTTGACCTCCATGTTCGATGGGAGAATCATCAGTCCGACCTCTCTTGCCAACCGTGTCATCATAAAGTTATGAGTGGCCCCTGTGTCCACAAAAGCTTGAATGGTCTTTCCACCGACCATCAAGTCCACGAAACCCAGACTGTTCATCCATGATTTCTCCATAACTTGTCCTTGCATACATACCCATTCACTTCGTTCATCATTCAACAATGGCTTCACCATCTGTGAACCTACTCTGATACCACCTGTCAAGTTGTGTATCAGCTCTTCGTCAAGCTTCTTCAACCCTGAATCAGCTCTGATACCACTTGTCACGCCCCCAATTATTTTTCCCTTTAATTGGCCGGGTGCGGCACCGCTTAAGTAACCAACTTTCTTCATAATTATGTTACTTTACGAACTACGCCTTCATTCATGTATATAATCCATCAAATATATTATAATGTGCGGAAACCATCATAATAACATGATAAATGACAATAGAAACGCCAACAATATGCAAGAGAAGAACATTTTCTATTATATGTAAGTATTTGTTACAATGGTCGGGAGCGTCGCTCCACCGGCGTTCATAAACGAGGTTGGGCGCCTGCCCGTGCAAGAGCGCACGGTGGGCACACCTTAACGCTCTACCCAATACAATACAATAATACAACACACAAGTTTATGTCGAACGGGCGGGTGTGCCCATGCACAACCTGCGCCCATGCACAACCGAACTCGTTTATCCAACTCGGCGGGCGAGCGCACCACCGCACCTTCCACCGCGCCTTAACCAAGTGCCAATACCGTGTAGGAGTGCCCGACAGGCGGGCGCATATGCACTCCCCTTGCTACAACCTTCTCTTCCTCTTTGCGCACTTGTGCTTGACTTGTGTTGAGCCAAGATCGATGCCTCAATGCCATCATCGTTTGGTTAACTTATATGCTACCAAGCGTGGAGCCAAGCGCTCGGCCGACCCTCCAACATCCGTGTGTTCACCATACTCCATCGCCCTTCGGTTGGTCGGCCCGCCCATCGTGCGGGACCGCCCGACCCAACGCGCCCATCGTCATGCGTTCACCCACGATCGGTTCGTTCTACGAGTCGTTCAGCTCGCCTATAAGCGATGGATCGCCAACTCGCTCCTTTAATATTGCGCGCCCTTGGTTCTCCATCGCATATCTCATGCTTTAGTCAAATTTCCGGAGTGGAGGGCACGCGCGCTCGGCTATAAAACAGCAAGGCGTTATAGCATGTACCCCAAATTATTCGGCTGGGTCCAGAAGCCCTTCTTATCGTCTGTTATATTCGGCGGTAAATCATGCAAAGGCAACAGAGATGGCGCCGTTTCTGCAAGAAGAGCCGTTGAAGTGGATGGGGCAATATCGTGGTCCGCACGCGCTGGCAAGCTGCAAAGAGAATCTATGATGGTGGCGCCGGTTTTCCAAGTAGCAAGGAGGTGAAGTATCGCAATGCAAGCACAGAACGCCATGAAAGCCACCAGCCAAACGCTTGAGTTGCGAAGTCATTGAGGGTGTACGTGTCAGACCTTTCCTGGGCCAAATTACATTCCCTTTCACGGAAATTATCATTTCTGCGGGTATCGATATTAAAGACACTTTGCTGTGATTCGCCATCGATATTTACAAATGCTTAATCCAGAGCTTCCCCCTGAACCAGTAATGGCTAATCGGCCGAGCTTTTGCAAGAATTGATTGTAGCAGGTTGACGGGCTGGTAATGGGGTGAAAAAGCAATTGCAAATCAATTTGGCAGCCACGATATATAAAAAAATGATAGTGCATCCATACGCGTTTAGGAAACTTCTCCAGGTTTGGCAGGTTGCCGTGTCCTAAAGGTTAAGGACTTTACAGGCTGTCACACATATTGACATATTGGGATTTTTTAGTAAGAAAAAAACACGATGATATAGTATAAGCAAAATGTATAGAAGTGTAAAATTCAACCATCTACAGATGGGTAATGATTATTTGATAAAGAAAATATGGTGATCTGATCACCTTCCAAAACTCAGGATAGAAAAGATAAATACAGTTTAGAGATATTTCACTTATATCAATAAAGAGGTTATATTATCTAAATATATACAATCATGTCTGTGAATCACATTCTCACAATGTACAACAGTGAAAAGATTATAAACATACAACAAATTAAAAAAAAAAAAAGAGTGTGAAACAGGGAATGTGCAGTAGTGAAAAGATTATAGACATAAAACAAAATTACATGAAAGAAAATGAAACAAGAAGATAGACTTTTAATCCGGATATAGAAAGTCCTCGATATTAAAAAAGTTCTGCTTTCAAGTGATCTCCAGTACCATTTGCCAATCGATTCCCTTAATTTTTTTGATAATCTATCTGTTTCCTTGTTAAGTTCCTTCCAATATGCTAGATTGTAAAACAACCCTGGAATTGCCATAAAAATCGATCCTTAAGTCGGTGGATCTTCCTTATGGAAGAATAACACATAGGCAACATTCGCAATTTCCGTGAATCAGCCATATGGAAGAATAACACATCAGTAACATTCTATCAAGGCATCTATTGATCCATTAATGCGTTTTCATTAATGGGCTAGGCTGTATATGTTTACAGTTGAATTTATCGACTTTAAGCAAATATATTATTTAGAAGTAAAGATTTACCGCTAATAATGCAATAAATATATTAATACCAATGAAAGTGAAAAACTCCAATAAAATAGTTTTATGATAAAAAGAAAATTCTTTACTTTAAATTAATCAATCCTCCATCATTTAACAACAAAATACTGCCGAAAAATTCTTGCTTTTCCATCACTTATATCATGTCAAAAAAATATATATATATATATAAAATACCATGATAGATATAATTAGTATTTAATTATAGTTATGATTTGTTTGCTAGTTATAAATAAAGATGGAGTTTTTTAGATTAGTTCATTGTCTAATCGTTACTCTTTTTAATGTGGTTTGTTTAGATTAGTTTATCGTCTTAATTATAGTTATCATTTGTTTGCTAGTTATAAATAAAGATGGATTTTTTTTAGATTAGTTCATTGTCTAATCGTTACTCTTTTTAATGTGGTTTGTTTAGATTAGTTTATTGTCCACGGGTTATTCTTTTTAATAGACAAATGAATAAAAAATGACATTTCATAAAAATTTTGATATGAATAAAGTATTCATTATTGGTTAGATATTATTTATGATTCAATTTTAAAGGTTGAAGATTATAATGAGAATTATTAGAGAATTTTTTTATCAAAAGAAAGGTTAAGATTATTATTTATTTGGTTAGATTTTATGTGGTAGATTTTCGTCTTAGCCTATTCCGATGCCACTGAAAAGAAATTGGGTTCATAATGGAGTGGTTGTGACATTTCAAAAGAGAGCTCAGAATAGAGATTCCCAAAAATAGTATAAGTTAAAACTATTTTAAGTTGTGGGTCAAAATCCTTTTGGGGAATTCTTATAATGTAATTAGCTTTTTGTTTATTAACTCCACTATGAAACTAGCGCCATCACAAGAAAAATGACAAATTTTAAATTGCAATCATAATAGTGATATGCATATTATGGCCATTTGAAATTGCTATCTCAAGCCATAGCTACAAGAAGGAGATCCATAAAAAATAAGCTTCTCTTAATTTTGTTTTAAAACCCCACCTCTCATACTTAGCATGAATTAATGCAACTAACATGGATATATCAGCCCCGAACATTGAGGCATATCTTTTTCTATGCAAATCATGTGGAAGAAGTCCATGTTATAAGTTTTTTTTGTTTTCTACGAAATATGAAAAACACATCAAACAATGATTAGTTGAAGTAGAGGAATTGTCAAATCCTGAAGCAATTCCTACTAAGCTACTATTTCTAGAGAACCTAGTACAAAAAATACATAAAATATGTGAAGCAATCCAAAGGTTAGCACTTTGGAAAAATATTAGAGGGATATAAGAGAAATATGGAGGCACTGCGAGTTAGAGGAGACTTGTGATGAATGGTATATGGACAATTATGATTGATTAGAAGTAAACTACTAGAAAGTTCTCCTTGATGACATAGACCATATGAAGTGAAAATCATTGAGGGAAGTCAAAAGCATGTTGTAACTACTACTTTTCAAATTTGGGATCATAATAGTGATTCTGACCAATATTAAATAAATTATGGTCATTTCAAATTACATCTTGAATTTTTGCTTTAAAACCCTAGCTCTCATACTTACAATGGATCATTTCAATTAACATGATTATATTAGCCCCCATCACTGAGGCATATTTTTTCCTTTGCAAATTATGATGAAGTTTTCTTAAATTTGCTATGGAATATGAATATCATATCAAACAATGATTTATCAAAGTAGACGAAATCCTAAAACAACTTATGCATAACTACTCTTTTTGGATAACTAAGTAGAAGAAGTATAAAAAGCATTTGAAGCAATCCAAATATTATTTCTTTTGAAATATATTAGAAAATATAAAAGAGAAGGATAGACATGCCATAATTTAGAGGAGGGTTGTGATGAATGGTATATGGACGATTATGATTTATAAGAAACAAACTACTTTAAAGTTATCTTTGATTATCATACTCCTTCATATGAAGTGAACATCATTGAGGGAAGTCAAGAGCATGTTATGGCTACTAGTTTTATAGTGTGCATATTTTCTAGTGGTAGTGTTTATTCCAAAGACCTGCATTTAACTTTTTGCAAATATGTGCATGATACTTTTTCTATGGATGGATCTATTTATTTGGATTGACATGATTGTGGTGGTCATTTAAAGCACAACACTCACCTATTTGTTGAGCCTAGGTGTCATAAATTGGAAGTTAACAATGACACATTAACATTAGATCTATGTTGATGGATAAGCCTCCTAAACTACTTCAACATCGTAGTGAGCACCCATTCATGGGACCCTAGTTTATGGTTGTATATAATCAGTACAAACATTAAGAACAATGCTTCTCGAGGAAATTGGGATGGTGGTGATCCAGGTGGATATTGGTGGCCACCCGCCTATCCCATTTGGACTGCCACGACTGTCTTTCAGTTTTTTTAGTTTCCGTAATTGTAGCACAATTTACTATTTTTAGTAGTTTTTCGGGTCCTAAACTTCTAGAGGGGTTTTGAGGCCCTAAACGATGTTTTTTTGGGAAATCTGGGAGAAACATGGGTCCATGGACTGATGTTTCTCCTCCCAAAGTTATAGTTCTCGGATAGATCTTTCTAACGAGCTATTGTACATGTCAAACGAAGATCTCCAAAGTTACGACCCCAGGAAATTGATGTACCAATTTACCCAAATGGGGCCCATAATTTGGCGTTTCATCTTCTAGGGTTAGTTTTTTGGATGTTAAAAGTTTTCCATTGTTTCTCAACAATAAATAGGCCTTCGAGCCTCATTGTAACACAGTTCAGAGGCATGTAGCCACCACATCTCTTCTCAGAGATAAGCTACCATCGCCCTAGCT
>APFE030906183.1:6933-17603 GCA_000404065.3 Pinus taeda | reverse complement strand
GGCTCACTATTTTCAGCCGCACCCACTTGGGATTCATTCTGGGATGCCATCAAGGAGCAGTACTACCCTGTCAAAAGCTATGAGGAAAAATACATCAAATGGACCACACTACGACAATGAAAGGACCAAGATGTGCTGGAGTTCACAAACATTTTTCATACCCTTCACACACAATTGGGTATCAAAGGTTCTGAGTTGCATCTAGCACTCAAATACCGTGACTGCCTACACAGATACATCCAGGAAGAGATGGAGTTCCTGAACATCTCCTTGCTCGACACGACATACCGATATGATGTCAAGATCAAGCAGAAGTCCAAACAAAAGAAGCGAGAATTTGGATTTGCACATCCGAAGACCAAAGGACAAAGCCAAGGTGGGGTGACCCAAGACAACCCGTCGAAGCCGCAGGAACAGAACAACACCACGAAGTCAAAGAGCGACACTGAAAAGTGGTGTGAGTTCCACAAGAGTCCCACTCATAACACAAGTGAGTGTCGGAGCAAGTAGTCGTTGGTGGCCGAGTTGAAGGCTTCCGAATCAGAAGCATGTTCCGACCATGAGTTAGAACCTAACAAAAGGAATGACAAAGGGAAGCAGATCATTGATGAAGAGCCCAGCGTCGCTGTTGCCACCGTCAAGATCCAGAAGAATGAGCTCGAAGATCCAGAGGAGCGGGAACATCTTTTCCACTCATAGATGTGGGTGAAGGGTTCGCCACTGCAATTGATTATCGACAGTGGCAGCCACAAGAACCTCATTTCACCATAGGTCGTGATGCAGTTGGGCCTACTGACTACACCACACCAGCAGCTGTGCAGTATTGAGTGGCTTCATGAAGGACGAGATCTTAAAGTTCGCCAGCTGTGCTGCCTTCCCTATAACATCAAGCCCTTGACAGACGAGGTATTGTGTGATGTTACACCTCTAGATGTTTGTGATGTATTATTAGGCCAACCATACTTGTGGAGGCGACATGTTGTGTATGAGTCAAGGCCTCGCGCTGTCATTATTTCTTTGGATAATTCATTATACAGGATACCGGAGGTAGCCGCCCCTACCGCCACCTCTTTGATCTCTACTAAGAAAGGTAGCAAGCTCATCTCCCAAACTAGGAAATTCATTTTCTGTCTGATTCGCTCACAAATGAAGGAGAAGATCGTCACCATATCCATGACCCCTGTGAAGGGTTCCTTTACCCAACAATAGCAGCAAAGGAATACGATCATGATAGAACATAGGAACAACTTCTCCTCACCCACTGGGGTACCACACAAGCTTCAAGTGGGCAACAAAGTTTGGTTGAATCTGCAGAAAGAACGCCTTACAAGAGCCCATCAGAAGCTCCAACCACGCCGACATGGTCCTTACACCATTACTAAGGCTGTGGGAAATGATGCTTTGGAGCACAACATACCTCCATTCCTTCACCTGCACTAAGTGTTCCATTTCTGTTTGTAAGCATATTTCAGTATTTTACATTCATGAAATGAAGTATTATTTCCATTGCATCTTTGCGTATATGGTTATCTCTGTATTTTGTTGCGTTCCTGATTAAATCAGGATTAGTGGTATTAGAGTGGTCTGTTTTTTTCTCTGTTTTTCTTTGCATGTCCCCAAGGAGGTTGGGATCTAAGGAGTTAGGGCTTGAACTAGTCAAACCTTTGCAAGACCAACCTTGCAAATCCTGATGGCCTCACATGGAGGATGAAAAGAAAGATGAGGGGCAGGAGATCCCATCAAAATATTGCTTGAAGAAGCACTCAAGCGGCAAAGGAACGCGATGATGGATAGCTTTGCGCAGATCCTTCAGCGGCTACCGAGAGGCGACGCATCGGCTTCCAACAGCTACTCTGGAAATGCCACACTGTTTAAGGTACAAGTTAATTTTGAAATCCCCATCTTCAAGGGTCAAATAGACGCAAATGCCGTAGATAAATGGTTAAATCTGCTAGATGCATATTTTTCTGTTCATGAATTTTCGAGTCGGGAAAAGATTGTTTTTGCTCTTCTCAAAGCAACCCCCCACGTTAAGGATTGGTGGGAAACCTACTGTGAGCAGAAGAATGAAAGTATGGGCTCACTATTTTGAATCACACCCACTTGGGATTCATTCCGGGATGACGTCAAGCAATAGTACTACCCTGTCAAAAGCTATGAGGACACATACATCAAATGGACCACACTGCGGTAGGGAAGGGACCAAGATGTGCGAGAGTTCACAAACATTTTTCATACCCTTCGCACACAGTTGGGTATCAAAGATTCTGAGTTGCATTTGGTACTCAAATACTACGACTGCCTACGCAAATACATCGAAAAAGAGATGGAGTTCCTGAACATCTCCTCGCTCGGAACGACGTACCGATACACTGTCAAGATAGAGCAGAAGTTCAAACAAAAGAAGCGAGACTTTGGATCTGCACATTCGAAGACCAGAGGACAAAGCCAAGGCGAGGTGACCCAAGACAACCCGTTGAAGCTACAGGAAAAGAACAACACCACGAAGTCAAAGAAGGACACTAGAAAGTGGTCTGAGTTCCATAAGAGTCCCACTCATAACACAAGTGAGTGTTGGACCAAACAGTCGCTAGTGGCTGAGTTGAAGGCTTCTGAATTAGATGCATGTTCCGACCCTGAGTCAGAACCTGACAAAAGGAATGGAAAAGGGAAGCAGATCATTGATGCAAAACCCAACATCATTGTTTCCACCACCAAGATCCAGAAGAATGAGCCCAAAGATCCAGAGGAGGGGGAACGTCTTTTCCACTCATAGATGTGGGTGAAGGGTTCGCTTCTGCAATTCATTGTCGACAGTGGCAGCCAAAAAACCCTCATTTCAGCAGAGGTTGTGAGACAGTTGGGCCTACATACTACACCACACTTGCAGTTGTACAGTATTGGGTGGCTTCATGAAGGACAAGATCTCAAAGTTCAATAGCAGTGCCGCCTTCCCTACAGCATCAAGCCTTTCAAAAACGAGGTATTGTGTGATGTTACACCTCTGGATGTTTGTGATGTATTATTAGGCCAAGCATACTTGTGGAGGTGACATGCTGTGTATGAGTCAAGGCCTCGCACTGTCATTATTTGTTTGGATAATTCATTATACAGGATACCGGAGGTAACCCACCTACCACCACCTCTTTGATCTCTACTAAGAAAGGCAGCAAGCTCATCTCCCAAACTAGGAAATTCATTTTTTGTCTGATTCGCTCCCAAATTAAGGGGAAGATCGTCACCACATCCATGACCCCCGCGAATGGTTCCTCTACGCAGCAGCAGCAACAAAGGAATACGGTCATGACAGAACATAGGAACAAATTCTCCTCACCCACTCGGGTACCACACAAGCTTCAGGTGGGCAACAAAGTCTGGTTGCATCTGCAGAAAGAACGCCTTACAAGAGCCCATCAGAAGCTCCGACCACGCCGACATTGTCCTTACACCATTACTAAGGTTGTGGGAAATAATTCTTTGGAGCACAAAATCCCTCCATTCCTTCGCCTGCTCCAAGTGTTCAATGTGTACCGCCCTCGACCATGCTTCCCACCATTACTGGACACATCCGAGATTGTAGAATAGCTCACCAGGGACCAAGTTCAGCAGATGGAGGAACTTAACGCAATGGGGACCATTGCTTCCTATGGGGGAGGAATGATCCAGGTGGATGTTGGTGGCCACCAACCTATCCCATTTGGACCCCCACGACTGTCTCTTTCAGTTTTTCAGTTTCCGTAATTGTAGCACAATTTAGTATTTTTAACAGTTTTTCGGGTCTTGAACTTTTGGAGCTGTTTTGAGGCCCTAAACAACATTTTTTTGGGAAATATGGGAGCAACATGGGTCCATGGACTGATGTTTCTCCTACCAAATTTATAGTTCTTAGATAGATCTTTCTAACGACCTATTTTACGCGTCAAACGGAGATCGGGCAACCCCGGGAAATTGATGTACCAATTTACCCAAACGAGGCCCACAATTTGGCATTTCATCTTCTAGGGTTAGGTTTTGGGATGTTAAGGGTTTTCCATTTTTTCTCAACAATAAATAGGCCTTCGAGCCTCATTGTAACACAGTTCAGAGGCATATAGCTGGTTTATTTCCGTTTCTGTTTGTAAGCATATTTCAGTATTTTAGATTAATGAAATGAAGTATTATTTCTGCTGCATCTTTGTGTATATGATTATCTCTGTATTTTGTTGCGTTCCTATTTAAATCCGGATCAGGTGGGATCTTTCCTAAGGGTGTAATAACGTCTACGTGTCCATTAGAATTAAGAATATGATAAGTATGGTAACTATTTAATGTAATATGGACTAGAAACTCCATATTATTGGTTATTATAAAATAAGACTCAATACCTAGTGTGTATGAATAAATTTGATGTGGCCTCATTAAAAAATACTCGTTAAATAGCTAACATTTGGTTATTGTTACAACTTGCTAATCAATTATGAAAAGAGATAAAGTCCTCCTTATGAATCACCTATTGTGATGAAATTTAATTCAGTCAGAATTCTTCAATTTGAAAAGAAAGTAAATAGGAGTTTATCATTTCATAAAACTAGCAAACATAATATTTATTTTAATTTAAGAATTTTAATACTAAGTAGTATTATACATATTTAATGATGAAGACCAAAAATGATTTATCAAATCTTAAGAAGGTAATATATTACTTGGAATACTTTAAAAGTTTATTTCTATGCTCTAAAAGCAATTAAGTAAGTGTTCCAAGAATATCATAGTTTGTTGAGTTAAAAGATCAAGAAGGATGACAAATATTTTGAAATTTAAATCTAATTTGAGTATATAATTGAAATCTAAGAGGAAGTATTTTTCATATTCAACCATTTTAGAGTCACAAAGGTGAGAAACTCTTTCGTCACAAAGGTGGGTGTTGAGAATAATACCTAGTTTTGCTATGGAACTTATAAAAACTTGTTTTTATTTTTATTTTTTTCGTTACACTACTCAAGAGAAAAATATATAATTTGATTTTTGAAATTTAAATTGATTTAACTCATAATATCTTAACCACACTAAAATAATGTGCTATAATATCTTAACCACATTAAAATAATGTGCTTAAACGGTAAGACTAGCATTGATATAGAATTTCAAAGTTTGGAAGAATTTGTTATTAAATATCAATTAATTACATTGAGACTAGCATTAATAGATGATATAGCCACATTAAAATAATGTGTACAACCTTTAAGACTAGCATTGGTACGGAATCTCACAGGTTGGAAGAATGTGCTATTAAATATCAACTAATTACATTGATATTCTTCATCCATCTTGTGGCATTAGTGTGTATAAGCTCTAACACTAGCATTGTAGATGATAATAATAATAATAATAATAATATCCATTTTTAAGGTCACAGCCAAGCCAGACACCAAATTGGTGTATGAGACCCCCTTGTTTGTGGGACAAGGACCCACCTCCGCGCAGCGATTTGACTTGCTAAGTCTACGAAGGCATACATACTCTACCCCCCTCTGGTTTTGAACCTGTGACCTCTTAGGAGGAAACACATGCTCTTAACCATTAGGCCCACTCAAGCTGTATCTTAATAGTAGCGTTGGTATAGCCACGTTAAAATAATGTGCATAATCTTTAATAGTAGCGTTGGTATATAATCTCCCAGGTCGGAAAAAATTCTTATTAAATATAATCTCCCAGGTCGGAAAAAATTGTTATTAAATATCAATTAATTATATTGATAAATTTGTTATAAATATCAATTAATTGTATTGATAAATTTGTTATAAATATCAATTAATTACATTGATATTTTTCATCCATCTTATTGCATTAGTGTTTATAAGCTTTAAGACTAACATGAGTAGATGATATAGCCACATTAAAATAATGTGCATAATTTTTAAGACTAGCATTGGTATATAATCTCATACGTTAGAGGAATTTGTTATTAAATATCAATTAAAAAAATAATTAATTGAAATTTGATATGTTATATAATTATTAATGCATTAATGTGTATTATATTTTTAAATTATGTTATAATATTGGTATATAATGTTGTCATCATTACCCATGCTATGAGTATTTGGAGATTTTTCTCCTCCAAAGTACTGAATTTTTTTTTGTTAACGGTCATGTGGAAAAAGTTCCACTGTCAAGAAACCAGCCACTTCCCACCATGGATGAAACCATGCATGCAAAGAGTGTGAAATCCAACTCAAACTGTGAAGCAAGTGCCTCACCTTCAGATCCTTCCCCGGATCCCTTCTTGGATTTCCTCTGTGGACAATTTGTAGCATAATGGCCCACGTCATGACAAGAAAGCATCACACTTTCGATTTGTCAACTTTCTTCCCACCATTGGAAGAACTGGATTTGGAAAGAGAAACCTTCTCCTTCCCTTTCTTTGCCTTACTCGCTAAGGCACAGTTCTCCTCATCCTCCATGGATGAAGAACCATCTCTGGTGCTTCGTCTGATTTCCTCCTGCATCAAATCTAACCATAGTCATTCCCAATATGGCAGTTTCTCTCTTCCATTAACCGAGTCCTGGTAGCTATGCCAGGTCTTAGGAAGTCCGAGGAGTGCAAGACTCACCATGTCATCATCAGCTGTCACGACCCCTACACTTGCAAGCTCATCCCTGCATGTGGTGAGCTTGGTTAGATACATAGAGATCGTGTCCCCACTTTCACACTTGATCTTTCGAAGTTTGTCCTTCAGTGCCAGCTTCCTCTGATCACTGCTATTTTGATATAAATTTTTCAATGTTTTCCACATTGCAAACGGAGTCTCCTTCCCATGGAGGCTCGAGACAATGTGATCTCGGACTCCCTCCAAGAGAATTCTCCTAGCTCTAGCTAGACACTTCTTCCATTTCGCCAGTTGAGTAGCATCAATAGGCTTAGGGACTTCTTGATCAATGAAGTCCTTAAGGTCGTTATCTTCCAATACTGCCTCCATGCAATCCTTCCAAGTTATATAGTTTGAGCTGCCATCAAGGGCATACTCAAGCCTCAAACCATAGAATTCCATCGGCGAAATAGATGTGATAAGAACTTGAGATCTATATCCCAAATAATAAACTTCGAATTCCTTCTTGTATATTGTTCTTCCTTGATCACTTGTGCTCTGATACTATGTAGAATTCGTAGAATTTTTCCTACAAATCAGCTAGCTTTGATACCATGTAGAACTTTTTCTACAAATCAGCTAGCTCTGATACCATGTAGAATTTTCTCTTAGAAATAGATCCTTCTCCATGCAAGGAATACTTACTAGAAATATCCAAGCATCTGATAGTACACTGTCCCTCATCTGATCTCAACTGGGTCTCTGTCTGAACTGACATGCATCAGATATCCATGAGGGAATACTCAGTTATCTGAAATAATAGTTGTTACATGCATGCAAGCATTAACAAACTATATTTCATTATTTTAACAACTTGTTAAAATAATCTAACTGGACTTGACTAAGTTAGACTAAGTCATCTGATCCTCTCAATATAGAACTGAACCTTATCTCCTTTAATCAAGGGATAAATTCCTAAATCAAGGGAGAAAATAATTGCATGATCTCACAAAGACTTCAAGTTTAATTTTACATCATTAATTAACTCATGGAGATTAATTAATTAATATTTTAAACTGTTGTTAAGACCAAATTCATTTTTACTTCCTATAGTTAGGCTAGGGACTGCTAAAAATAGGAAGGGACCTAGAAATGCTATTTTTAGGAGATTCTATTTTTAACAATTTCACCTCTCACCCAAGGTGGTCAAAATGCTCATTGGCCAAACTACTATTTTTAGGAGTTCTATTTTTAGCACATTCTAAATTTAGCATTTCTTGTTGCACATTTTTCAACATCTTTCTGGAAGCAGACTCTAGCCTCAATGGCATCTGGGTATATTGTCTTGGAACCTTTGTCCTGTTGAAAAGTGTGCAACGAGAAATGCTTGTTGAGAATGCAGCAAGATGATGGAGCTTAATGGAAAGGAGTCGCCTTCACTAAGTGGTCCCATAGGCAAGTTTTGGCGCAAAGTCTATTTTTAGACATATGGATCATGGTCTATGAGTTGTAGGATGTTGTTTATGGATGATTGGTCATGTTGGGAAAAATAGATGGACTTCTATTTTTGGATCACAACGGCATGATCAGAGTCTATTTTTAGACTGTCAGGTAAAAATAGAAACAGTCAAATATTATTAACCCTTTGTAATATTTGGACTCTAAACTTTATCTTATTCTCTTGGAGCACTTCAGTTGGAACTACATATGTGGCACATGCAACTGCTTAAATGAATAACGTGGTTACCTATGGGTTGACTGAGCTATTGCATGAAGGACTTCAGTTAGAACTCAAGTGGTTGAGTTCTGTGGAGTTAGATGAGAAATTAATGGAGTTGTGTTCAATTTGACTTAGTTGAACTAGTTGTATTTAGTCTAACTAGCCAATAGACTAAGTGATGAGTTGTGTGAATTAGTTATTAATTAATTCACTAATTATCAACTCATAATGCAACTGAAGAATACGTCAGTTAACTCAGTGCATGGACAGTTCAGTGGAGACAAGTGTTAGAGGTAAGTGAAAGGGTGAGTTGTGACTATCAGTTGTGCATGAGATTTGCACATGCAACGGATTGAGTAATGCCAATGAGGCCAAGAGAAATTGTAGCTTGTGCTCACGTGATTTTGCTAAGTAAATACGAGTTTGCTTGAGCCATTATCATTCATTCTCTTACAGGATTTCACAGTGGAGGCAGGCAAGCGGCGTGGGAGATTTGGAGATCAGATCTGAGCTGTATTGTGTGTAACAAGTGGAGATAGTACTGAGTACTTGTGAGGAGTATTGTACTATGTATTGTTACATGTTCTCAATCATTATAATATACAAATAGTGTGGGGTTTTTAGCTGTATGCTTTCCCCGGGTTACATACTATGTTAATGTGCGCATGCAATTGATGTTTCATTGCTTTTAATGCTGCTAAATTGATGATAAACGTAGAGGAGGTTATGTATTATGCATGTATTCCGCAATAGTATATAATCGGGATAATCTTTGTGAATATGTGTTAAATTATTCAAAATTTCTACATGGTGTCAGAGCTGGTTGATTTGTAGGAAAAGCTCTACAAGATATCAAAGCGAGGATTGATCATCACATCTATTATTCAGAAAGTGTTTACATTTTATTTCTTCAAGTAGAGTCTGTGATTGGGCCAGGTAGCCTCTGGATTCATCCTTCTTTTGGAAGGTGAGATATCCGGTGAATACACATACAGTCGATCTCCGTACGAGAAATACTTTGTTCTCACAAATTTTAGATTAGAAGCGGTTGAGTTTTTGAGCTGGTGGAATTCGAATTTGCAGCAGTGTTTTCTTGGTGTCAAAGTTGAAATGTCTTTCAACGGATTGCGATTGGAGTATTCCCTTGAGGGCAGCTCAAAATATATTGCATGGAAGGATAGGATGGAGGCAGCGTTAGATGATAATGGGTTGAAGGAGTTCATAGATGCGGATGTCCCAAAACCTACTGATGCTACTCAAGTCGGGGATTGGCAAAAGAAGACAGCAAAGTGTCGAAGGATTCTGTTGGAGGGCGTGAGAGAACACATTGTGTCTAGCCTCCATGGAAAAGATTCTCCATATTTGATGTGGAAAACGTTGACAAAATTATTCCAAAGCAAGAGCGACCAGAGGAAGTTGGCACTCAAGGATAAACTCAGAAACATTAGGTGTGAGAATGGAGACAGTATGCCCCAATATCTCACGAAGTTCACCCAATGCCGAGATGAGCTGGGAAGTGTGGGGGTGACTGTTGTGGATGAGGATATGGTGAGTCTAGCTCTCCTTGGCCTTCCTAAGAGTTGGCATAGCTACCAGGACTCGGTGAATGGAAGGGAGAAATTGCCAGGATGGGAGAGACTTTGGTCGGATCTTGTGCAAGAGGATATTAGACGGTGCACCAGAGACAGTTCTTCATCTATGCATGATGAGGAGAGCTGTGCCTTAGCGAGTAAGGTGAAGAAAGGGAAGGGGAAGCTTTCTCTTTCTGAATCCATTTCTTCCAATGATGGGAAGAAGGTTGACAAGTCGAAGGTGAGATGCTTTTGTTGTCATGAGTTGGGCCATTATGCTACTAATTTCCCAAAGAAGAAGTCCAAGAAGGGATCCGGGGAAGGACCTGAAGGTGAGGCACTTGCTTCACAGTTTGAGTTGGATTCCACACTCTTCACATGCATGGTTTCATCCATGATGGGAAGCGGTTGATTTCTTGACAATGGAGCTTCTTTCCACATGTCCGGCGACAAAATTTTGTTCAGTACTTTGGAGGAGAAAGATCTCCAGATACTCATAGGAATGGGTAATGATGAGAAGTATAGTGTCTCAGGTGTAGGCACAATTATTTTTTAGAGGGAGCACGGAGCTCGCCTTACCTTGATTGATGTCAAGTCTGTACCAGGATTGAAGAGAAACTTGGTGTCGATCGTGATGCTGGAAGACAGAGGCTATGATGTAGTCTTCAGAGAGGGAAAGGTTTTCCTTAGACACATCATCACTAGACAGGTGAAGCAGATAGGTTCACGGGTCAAGAACCTGTATGCTCTTGAGGTTCAAGATGCATGCAAAGACTTGAGGAGCAAGGAAACTAATGGAGACTTGGTGGT
>APFE030906179.1:21965-45001 GCA_000404065.3 Pinus taeda | reverse complement strand
CTTTGGAACCCAATCACAAGGAAGGTTGTGTACAGTCGAGATGTGGTGTTCAGAGAGGTGAAAGATGTTATTAAACATGAAGTCCAACCAAAGGAACCTGTGAAGATAGAGTTTGAACTAAAGGAGGAAGAATCAGACTCTGTAGCAGAGGAGGAACAGAAGATGAAGAGCCACAAACTCCGAGTGTGAGAAGATCAGTTCGAGAAAGAAGGCAGCCAAAAAGGTATAGTCCATTTGCATTCTGTTCAAATTTTGCTTTGTCTGTTACTGATGATGATCCCAAAAATATGAAGGAAGCAGTGGATTCAGAGGATCGAAAACTCTAGAAAGAGGCCATGGTTGATGAAATGGAATCTTTGCACAAAAATGAGGCTTGGGATGTAGTGGATTTGTCAGCTAGAAGGAAACCCAATGGCAGCAAATGGGTATTCAAAAAATAAAACAAATGTAGAAGGAAAAGTGGAGAAATACAAAGCTCGGTTGGTAGAAAAAGGTTATTCCTAGGTGCTGGGAATTGATTTTGGTGATATTTTTTTTCCTGTTGCCAAGGTAACTTCTATTAGATTACTTTTATCTGTTGCTGCTGCTTTTGATTTTGAGGTAGAACAGATGGATGTGAAGACAACATTTCTTCACGGGGATTTGGAAGAGGGAATCTACATGAAGCAACCTGAAGGCTTTGCGGTGAAGGGTAAGAAAGAACTAGTATGCAAGTTAAAGAAGTCTCTGTATGGGTTAAAACAGTCACCAAGGATGTGGTATCAGAAATTGATACATTTATACGGGGACTTGGCTTCACCAGAAGCAAAGCAGATCATTGTGTGTATTTTAAATTAATTGGTGACTGTGTTATTTATCTGGTCTTGTATGTGGATGATATGTTGCTGGTTGGAAATGACAAAGAAATTACCCAGGATTTGAAGACCCATTGTCCTCCAAATTCCACATGAAAGATCTCGGTGCTGCAAACTATATTTTGGGCATGGAAATTAAAAGAGATCGGGCAAAGAGGAAGCTCTGGTTAAACCAGAGGAAGTATGTCGAGACAATACTGCAGAGGTTTAATATGCAGGATAGTAACCGGTGAAGGTTCCTATTCCTGTAGGTGTGAGGTTATCTGCTGAACAGTGTCCAAGACACAAGAAGAGGAAGAGGACATGTCCGTGTTCCATATGCAAGTGCAGTCGGTAGCTTGATGTATGCAATGGTCTGTACTAGACCAGACATTGCACATGCAGTGGGAGTATTGAGCAGGTTTATGTCCAAACTAGGGAAGGAGCACTGGACAACAGTGAAGCGGGTTTTCAGGTATTTGCGTGGCACTAGTGATTATGGTTTGTGCTACCAAGGAAGACCAGGATTGGACAGAGTGTTGGATTTCCGTGGCTTTGTTGATGCAGACTGGGCTGGAGATCTGGATCAGAGAAGATCTACAAGTGGGTATGTGTTTAACCTATTTGGAGGTGCAGTCAGTTGGATGAGAAAGAAACAATCTGTAGTGGCACTATCAACTACAGAGGCAGAATACATGGCAGCCACTCATGCAAGCAAGGAAGCAGTTTGGTTGCAGAGATTGTGTTCAAGTATGGGGTTAGTACAGGGAGCTATAAGGATAGACTGTGACAGCCAAAGTGCAATTTTCTTGGCAAAGAACCCTGCATATCATTCAAAGACAAAGCACATTGATGTTCAGTATCACTTTGTGAGGGATATGATAGAAGACAAAAAGGTGTTGCCGGTAAAGGTGGACACTTTAAAGAATATTGCAGATGCATTGAAAAAATCTGTGAGCTCTAAGAAGTTCTCTTGGTGTAGAGAAACAATGGGCGTTTCAGGGCTGGATAAATGACTAAGCTTTCTTGGGCCCCCTGTGAAAAGAAAACAACAAGTGGGAGAATTTTGGGTTGTGTTATATTCTTTCCAGGACTAGCCCACGTAGTTAACCGGGGGGTTAAAGGGGGAGGCAGAGCCCCCCTTCGTTGCACCGATTGTGGAACGGGGGGGGTCACAGGGGGTTTGAGGTGTACCTGTAACCCCACTTTATGGGGTCCGAGGCAACGCCCCAGAAAATTTTGGTTTTGGACCCTATGTTAGGTTGGGCGGACCCACCTATGGTTTTGTGCATGATTTTCTAACATGTTTTTGGACGCAATGGTTTTCGGTCCATGGTTTTGGACGCGACGGTTTTTCGGTCCATGGTATTGGATGCTTCCGCATGTATAAATATGTATTGTAACATTGAAATGAACATAATGAAAAATCAAGCTGGTAGTCCCAGTTTTGGGATCCAGGAGAAAATCTCTGTGTATATGTGTTTTAAGTGTTATGCTATCGCATTGTTTATTTTCTATATTTTAGAATTCATATGCAAGTAATTTTTATACGGGTTTAGAACCTACATTTGACACTTTCTACATTTTCAAAGTTTAATTGCTTTTATCATTTGGACTCCTCTCTTTAAACATTTCCTCTTTTAACTTATTCAATGAATTTTGGTTTGACTTAATAATTTCCCTCCTTAAAAATATGTAAATATATATAATAAACTTTATATTATAATTTAATATATATATAATTATATATAATCATTAATAGAAATACTAACTTTTAATATATTATAGAATCTACATGCATATATAATATTTACATTTCATATGCATTATTTATATTTGTTGTATAATATTTTAATATATATTTTATATCCATATTATATACATTGTAATATTAACCAAATTAAATTTCGAATAAAGACTACATAAATGTATATAAGACACGTTACATATTTATAATAAAAGTATGAAGAAAAAAAAACATACTACACCATCAAAGAAAAAATCAATCAAAAGAAAGAAATGAAATGAATGGAACTATAACGTGGATACTTCTCAACAAAAATCAATCAAAAGAAAGAAATTAAATGAATGGAACTATAAAGTGGATCCTTCTCATGGCTATTACGCTTTATATTATTCGGCGTTAGAGTGAAAACTTGGCTCACATACTTTATAGCTTTCATTATTTCTTTCTTAATTTTATGTAATTTGACATCAATGTTGCATGGGATCTAGCAAGTTGGAAATAACTTTTGAGTTTTTTGGCAGGGTTTCAGGGGAAGTGCTCTGGAAAGCAAATTTTTGGGAAATTTTTATTTTTAAAATATTGTAATTTGGAGTTAATTTGGACCATTCATTAAGTACAAGATATAACAGTAGAATTTATGTTAATTTAGGGTTTTTTTTTCTAAAAAGAAACTCTTAATTTATATAAGGGAATTATATTGTTTTTGTGTATTATTTTATGAGGAAAAAAAAATAGGAGACTATATGAGATCAAAGAGAAAGTTATAATAGATGTGTTGTAGGTTGTATCCCTTCAGTGGTTGGATAGTATAAAAGGAATGACTGGTTGTTTCTTTGTGGACATAGCCTAGATTGGGTGAACCACATATACTCGTATCTCTCTTATTTTGTGTTTTTCTATGTTTCATTTATTTGTTATTTAATTTCTAACGCTATGTTGAATGCAAGCCTTGGGGTTGAGAAACACTCTAAGCTTGAAGAAAAAGTTAAATATTGCAAGGAGCATATACATCACATCGTGCTTACTTGGTTTGGAAAACCATTTAGTGCATGTAAGCCAAATAAGTATAGAGAAAAAAAAGATAAGTATTAGTTATTCAATTTAACGAAATTTCTAATCAAGACCACGATTTAATTTAGTTAAGTTCTCATTTGCAATAACTTGAAATAATGATCTAATATGATTTTTGTTTTGAACTAAATTGAATTAAAATTGCAAGGTTAATCTCACAAATAAATCTACGTGTAGAGGTAGGGTGAAAGCATGAAGATGGGTTACACTTTTGGGCCAAATGTGGCGATGAAATTTCAAGTTTTTTCTCTTTCATCGAATTGCACCCCTCAAAATTCATACAAGAATTAGGAGTTTTGATTCGGAGTAAAAAGACAATATGTGGAGCATTATGTTGTTGTCCTAATGATATTTTTTGCAAAAAAATTTAGTGTCATATAATCTCTCAATTTTCCACTAATTGCAATATATGTCCTTGCAAATTTTCGCAAAAATTAAGAGATATGTGTGCATTCACGTAGCATAACTTAGTCTAAAAAGTGTATATATATATATATTAATATATATATATATATATTATATATATATATATATATGATGTGATGTGCATGAAGAGAACTAAGTTTTTCATATTAAAAAATATATATATTTTTTATTATTTTTCAAAGTCAGCGAAGTAATATTTCAATTGCATTTTGGAGACACACATGTTCACGTAATATTTTTTTGAACTCTTTAAATAAATTGAAAAACAAAGTGTACCCTTTTGAATAGGACTCGTAAACGAAGATAGTGGTATTATGTGAAAAATTTTCATTGTGTATATTTTATGTTATTGATTTTTTATTCAACCCCTTTGAGACTACCCAAAAAAATTTCAAGTATTATGTTTAAAAAAAATTAGATGAAAAATATCATATGAATTTTAAAGTGTCAAATTCATATGCCATTGGATAGAGGATAGCTTCATGAATCCAATGTGATCAATTCCGCCACTTAAGGACAATTTATGCCCAAACATGATAGGGTGAAAAATGGAGTTTCAGAAAAATCCATAGAAGAGGTGGTGAAACTGTAATTTTTAGGACTTTAAAAGATCGATCGAGGGCTTTAAACGCTCGATCGAGCACTTAAATTCAAAATTTAAATTGCTCAATTGAGCATTAAAGAAACCATCGATCGAGTGGCATATGTGGTTAACCAGTGACTTGATCGAGCTCAAAGGCTCGATCAAGCCATTAACAAACTAACCCGCATGTGGCTTTACCAACTTCTTATTAATGGTATTAATGGTGAATCATATGGCTCAAGGCTCGATTAAGCCGTTAACTCATGTTAGAAAATGGCTCGATCAAGAGTTTATTTAAATGCTCGGTCGAACTATTTTTAAGCACCTCAACAACTCGATTGAGAGCTTAAAAATTGCTTGATTGAGCACTTAAAATTGCTTGATTGAGCATCCGTTTTTCAGTAAAACACGCCATCATTTCACCAAAAAGTGTAACCCAACTCCATGCTTTGGCCCAATATGATTTAATTTGGTTTGGAATTCCCCTTTGGTGAATCTCATAAAACTTAGATACCTATGATGTAGGAGGAACATTGAACTGCTAGCACAAGCATATGAGACGCAATGCATGTCAAACAAAAAAAACTTAAAGATATCAAAGTGCACAATAGTGTGATGGATTTGAAGAATTCAAGAATAGGACTATTATGGTGACACTGGAACTAAGTTGTATATTTGATTGCCATGAGGTATTTCATGACTGATGGACCATGTTAAGGTAGGAAGGTGCCTTGGTTATGAAGACAATTTTTTTATGTGAGGAAGCCCTTCCAAGGGATGAATCAGTCGAGGGATTAGGAAGCAGAGAAGGGGATTCTTGAACTTGGAAGGTGAGCGACTGCAGGGAATAGGAACTAGATCGCCCAAGTGACTAGGAAGTAGAGAAGGGGATGTTGGAACTTCAAAATGAATTAGTATTAAACATTCATGGGCATGCTTATTCGAATCAGAAGTACATTGGGTGTGTCTCGAGCAACAATGAGACGAAATTGTTCACTAAAGAAGCATTGATCACAGTGGACAACATGGCTTGACATTTGAGGCGGCCAACACTCCAAACAATAAAGAGGATGGGGTGCATTAAGAGAAATGTGAACTAGACATATCCACTTGAGAAAATTGCTAAGTTAATGGGGGTGTTATATTCATTGAGATATTAGGTAAGCAACTAAGAATGTAACTGTAAATGTAAAATGAGTTTTGTTTATAAAGCTCATTGTAAAACTTGTGTTCAAGTATAGAACACCAAGGATGGTGTTCCTCTAAAGGTGTGGGGTTTGTGATAACCCTTCTAGCTAATCCATATTGTAAATACTATTATGAATTATAAATTCATGTAAATAATGTGGAAATGTAAACACATTGACTAGCTAAGGAAGTAGAAATGGATTCAGAGGATTGAGGGAGAGGAGATTTCTTGTAAACCGAAGCCTTGCATTTATTCTTGTAGAAATTCCTTGTAGATCCAAACTGTAGATTGTAATATGATAAAACAATTGACTTGAATCTACTCTACTCATCAGTAGAAACAATAAATGATCGATGAAACCACAAAGAATATAAGAGAAATAATTCAATCACACATAACACAATAATTTCCTAGGGAAAGCCACGGCTAAAAACCCCTTCTATATTTATTACATTAGTCAAAAAATCTGGATAAATACAATATGCTCTTCTCAACCTTGAGCTCAACATGCACAAGTATTTTCTATCCTTTGCCTGAATCACTGCCTTTGGCCAATACTTAGCCAAATTCCTAGCCTTTTAAGATCTTGCTTCCTTGCGATGTTCCTCAAGGAATTAACCCCTATTTAATGGGGAAATTCCTCAATTATGAATTGTGCAATCCTCATAGGCATTCCTTTGACTACATGCACCATAAATTTCATTTAGATTATTTTTCAATGGATGGTACATAGTCCCTGAACTTCAATCTCAATTGGATATTTCTTTGATCTAACATGCATGAGTTAATTATGAGTGAATCTTCAATTTACTGGTTGATCAGTGCAAGTTACACCCCACTATAGCAAGTTACACCCAACTACAGTAAGTTACACCCCACTACTACATGTTACACCTCACTATTGGACCTCCCACTAATTCCTCCATCAGTTGGAACTAGTTTAACTGAATTTAACACAGTTAGACTGAATTAAATAATTACAACTCAAAATAAACTCAACTAGTGCTCATAATTGACTGAGCTAACTAAGTCAAATTAATTTAGTTAACTATTACAAGTTGTATGAGATGTGGAATTACAATTTTATTCCTAGTTTAATTCAAAAACAAACTAAATTATCATTTTTTTTAATGTTATTTTTAACATTTCTTGTTGCTATTTCAACAATTTCATCACCTAAATCCCTATTGGTTTAATGAAACTGTTGTGTAGTCATTAAAGAGAGGATATGGGTCTCTTGAGTGGAGGACGAGTTTGTGGATTTGCCTACATAGATTGTGTTGATAGGGCCAACAACCAAGAGAGGTTGGGGAAGAAAAAGGCTTGATGAGAATATTGGTGCGAGAATTTTAGTCTTAGATCTCTAAATATACTCATGAGTAAGGAGGGGAAATGCATCACATAGAAGCATGCAAAGTTAGTTTTGTAATGGTCATGAATATGCCTGGAGAATTAATTTTATTTTAAGCCTATGTTTTGTGTCAATGGGAGGAATCCTTGTGCGGTTTTTGAGGCCGTGTTTGTGCCTGTGTAATGCTCAATGAGGAATGTTTGTTTGTTTCTAGAGATATTTCAGTGGAGTTGTGGTCCTTGGGTGCTTGTCAGGTTTAGAAACCCATGAGGGTGTACTAGCTGATAAACCATCTAAGCAGTGCCTTGCCTTGGGGACGATAAACCACTAGGAAACTTGTTGGGTTGAGAAAATATTGATTAGATTGAGGCACCCCAGTACTAGTGGGATTAATAAGCACCAAGTGTAGCCTTGGGGATGATAGCACTAGTGGTAGCACCCATTGATAAGGTACTTGGATAAGTGTTCTATTGTCGCTACAATAACTAATCAAACTGATAAACTTGCCATTATACATACACATCCCTTCTCTAGAACTAAACTAAGAATCTTTGTGCTTTGCTTGAACCCTTGTGGTTGTTATGTATTGGTTGAGAGTCATTGTGGTGTTACAACTAGGAGAAGTTGAGAGATCGTCTGAGAAAGTCCATCTGGTTGAGAAATCATGAGAAACTTACCTCCTCAAACTCGATATCTAGCTTGGGGGTAGTTGATTCCAAGAGAGATTGTAGTGTAGTTGGCCTACGGTTAGGTGCACAATTGAATTC
The DNA here is from genome assembly GCA_000404065.3 of Pinus taeda. Classification (NCBI taxonomy): domain Eukaryota; kingdom Viridiplantae; phylum Streptophyta; class Pinopsida; order Pinales; family Pinaceae; genus Pinus; species Pinus taeda. The sequence continues at coordinate 37,034 of APFE030906179.1, read as the reverse complement.
CCACTCTAATTTGCCAAACATTTGAAGGTAATAAGGTAAGTTTCTTGCTTGTAAACTTGGTGCATTGAAAAGATGAGTATTTTTTCTATGCGATACATATGTTAATGGAGGAATATGTCATTTTTTCTTGTCTATGTTGAGGTACTTTATGTATTGTGTAACTCTCATTGTTAAGGGGAGCTTGGAGCCCTTTGTGTCAGCTAGTGTGTTAATGAAGCATAGAGCTATTTGTGTGGTCTTATATGTAACAACCCTGGTGAAATTTCCATGTAATAAAAGTAAATAAAGGGAAAATAATAACCACGGATGATGGGACACTTATTCCAAGTTGAATGCTGGGAAAGGCATCCTAGGGGGTGTTCATTTGATTGTTTATGTCTAAGTAAATTGGAAAAGGAAATGGCTAAGGCTTTGGAAAGGAAAAATGACATTTTTGGTACATTTATTTATGAGAATAATGGAAATTAGGAGAAAATTGAGGTCAAAGGTAAAAGGTTGCATGTGAGGAGGAAATTGAAATAAAATAATGGAAAATGAAGAAAATAGAGGGCGCATTGATAAAAAGGATTCTAAGGGTCAGTTCGTAACCTTTTGCCAGTTCAGTTTTGGAGCTCTCTCATTATTGTCTCTCTCTCATACTCTTGAATACTTAGAGTTTTCTTGGAGCATTCTTGGTGGGTGTGGCATACTTGAATTTTTGGAGCAAGAAGGCAAAGGAAGAGTAGGAAAGTGAAAGAAGGCATCAAGATCAGTAACTACATCAGATTTCTTGCAGGTACCGAGTTGCATGTATGTTTCCTTCACTAGTTTTGGAATGCATGTGGTATCTTGGTTGTGATTTATCATTGGATGGAGGATTGCCTGGATTGAAAATGGATTACCTAGCATTTCCATTTACTAGATAGCCATGGTGATTGTGGGTTTAATTTCATTGTTTTTTTTAGTTGCTTCTCATGTTTCCTTAGCTTGGGTTGAGTTATTAGTTCTTAGAAGCCCTAGTTGGACAAACGCTTTGGAAGCCCTATAACAAATTGGGTTGAGTTATTAGTCCTCGAAGCCTTGGTTGGATAAACGCTATGGAATCTCAGTGGTATTTGTGGATTGAGTTACTAGTCCTGGAAGCCTTGGTTGGAAAAAAATGCTCTGGAAGCCCTGAAAGGCTTAGCTGGAGACCAATCGAATGATGTTTTTGTGATGTCTGACTGTGAGGTGGAATCATTGTTTGATGGGTTGAAGCAGGTGGCCTATGGAAGCCATGGATGAATTTTGATTGATGTGTTATATGAGATCCCACATTCATGCTTGGAATAGGGCATGGGGGTGAATGGTTGAAGAGAGACGTTGCTCAGCCATTCTATGGTCAGGTGGAACTTGGATGTCCCATCCTAGGTTTGGATTTTGCATCATTAATGAAAGGTTAATTATCATTGTGTTTATATGATCATTTTGATGGGTTTTATGTGGTCTATATGGTTTTACTTTCATGGGTAATTATGTTCCTATTATGTTGGTTATGTATGTGTTTTATGATAACAGCCATGTATGGATTTCCTCATGTTTTTACTTGCAATTGAAAGATCGATGTATTTATGACCTAATGGATGGAATGGCAGTTGATGTGTTGTGGCATCAATGGTTCTTAGCGATTCTCAGCTAAGTATGAGACCCCTATGCTTAGAACTGTTAATTACACATGTAGATTACACATTTTCAATATGTTTGACGAAATGTCTGTCATGGATAGTAGGGGTCCAATCAAGGTCTTGAACAAGTATTTGCTTTAGTACTGTCATTTCCATGTTATTTTACTAATATGAAGAGATTGTTCAATTATGGAAAGTTACCTCAGCTATGTGCCTAAAAATTGGCTCCAAATCTTGGGGCCGTTGGCATAGCACTGACAGTTTTGGTCTCTGGTCACTAACAAGCAAGCCTGTGAGAGTGAATTTGGGTTGCTGGTTACAATCATGCCTACAACATGGGAGCGATTGAGCCTTAAATTGTCCAAAAGCTTAGTAGGACCCCAAGGTAGGTTTTCTAATGTATTGGATTGGTTCATGAGGGTCCTCTAGCTGATGATTAATGTTTGTATGGTGTGTTTTCGTCGGTTCCACTTCCTTAACGTGACTTAGGAGGTCAAATCATTTCATAGTGGCCTCTCGTCGCATGTTTACCCTGGCTGGCTGATTTCTTGGGTAGATGTGGGAGGAGGGTATTACAGAGTGGTATCAAAACATCGTCCACCCCTTGGACTGGATGGGCTATGTGTTGGTCATGCATGCATGTCAGTTGCATGTGTGTCTCTCACCCTTGCATTCCATGTGCTTGTTGCATTTACATGATATTGTTCATGGTTGTAGTGATGTTGTCATGTGAAATTTGAGGTGTGATTGTGGAAAGCATCGTTGTGAGTATATAATTGGTTACATGTCATTGTATGTCACTTACATATATCATTGTAGTATGATTGGTTACATTCTTACATGTTTTGTTACATTCTTGTATGCTTGGTTGCATGTATCATTCTTGCGGGTTTGATTTCAAGTATTGTTCATTCATGCTTGGTCATATGTGTTTATGCATATGTGTGGATGGTTATGCATCATTTATTCATGTTAATGGTTGCATGTGATCAAGTTTATAGTGATGTAATGATGGTGGTTGTCATGCATGAGGTCATGGTGCATGGTGTTATTGAGGTCATGCGTTGATGACTAGACCCTAGCTAGAATGACGGTTGCATGGTCATATGCTTATGTTTTCATGATTATGTTATACATTTATCATGATTATTTGTTGATATTGTAGACAAGGTATCTCCCCGAGCTATACTAAGGCACATTGGTTTATTGTGATTTTGTTTAGCTGACATGACATACATTACAGGAAGCAATGTCAAATGGCTAGCAAGATGGTTGACTACAAAGACTCTCCCTATGAATCCGAATAGTATTATGGTGTTGGGAACCCTTCCAATTTGGTAGTTACACTAAGAAGCTTAAAGGAAGAAATAAGGAGTTGTAAGGCAAATAATAACATAATCATGCAGGCGCAAGAGAAACAAGTAGAGGTAAATGTAGTAATACTTCAGAGTTTGTCAGAATTGCAGTGGCAGGTACCACGTTGGATCAACTATGAGAAAGAGGATAGAACAAATGGGGCATATGGTAGTTGGTTACATGGTGGTCACAAATCAGATAGAGATGACACAATCAAAGATATCAGATGGTTGGACACTTCGAATAGGAGAAGGGATAGACATGGGTATGATTCTAGTTATGATTCAGATAAGCACCATGATCATCATCGATATCATCGTTATAGGAGAAGTGATAGGGGATACTTGTCGGATGAGTTTAAGAAAGCAAACCCACCAACATTTTGATGGAGAGATGAAGAAACCACGAGATATAGAGGCATGGTTGATTGGAATGTAGAAATTATTCAAGGTGCATGACTATTCAAAGAACACGAAAGCCAGAGTAGCTACATTCAGTCTCAAAGGTAAAGAAAAGATTTGGTGGGAATATGTGAAGAAATTCAGATGCATTCATGAGGAAGATTTGACTTGGAGTGATTTTGAGAAACTATTCAAGAAGAAGTACCTATCACAGAGATACTTTGATGACAAAGAAAAAGAATTCTATGAGCTAAAGATGTGATTGATGACAGATGATGAGTACACCAACATGTTCTTGGAGTTACTAAGGTATGTGCCTTATCTCATAGAGTAAAAGGCCAAGATTCAGAAGTTCCTTAGTGGGTTACCAGTTTCATTTAAAGATAGAATTAAGTTCGATGAGCTTAGATCATTGGATGAGGCCATTTAGAAGATAAGTAATTTCTATGAACAATCAAAGCGCAAAGCCAAGACTAAGCCAAATTGGAGAGGTAATGCAAAGAACGAAGGAAAATGTCATAGAAAGAGAGAAATACCTTAGGATACAGGTAACAAGGAGAATGTCACACCACCTAAGAAGTTCAATGCATCATATAGAGGACATGGATTCCGATCAGGAGAATAGAACAAGGAGATAGGTTCGAAGCCTATAAAGTGTTGGATTTGTGGAAAGGATCATCACAAGAGGGATTTCTCATAGAATTAAGGTGGTAGACCTCAGATATTAAGTGCACAAGAGGCACAGACTATTGGTGATGTTGGTCAGAGTATTCTGCATATCAATGCAACATTAGATAACAAATAGGCAGATGATCAGGCATCTATCATTGAGATGGACGGCAAGCTTTGTGATCAAGTTATTTCTATTTTAATTGACCCTGGATCTATTATAGATATGTTAGTCCTGACTTGGTGGAAATGTGTGGTTTGAGTAAGGAGTTACATGGGAGTCTTAGTTAGTACAGTTGGCTAGAGGTACAAAGAAGTGAGTTCATCATTGGGTAAGAGCTTGCACATTTGACTTGAATGGTATGCCTACCGCAGCACATCTAAATGTATTACCATTGGGATCATACAATATGTTGTTGAGCATGGATTGGTTGTATCTTCATAGAACCAAGGTAGACTGCTATGATAAAGCTATTGAATGTGTTGATGACAATGGGGAACCGAGAGTCTTGCAGGGAAAGAAGAAAGCCATATTAGTTAGGATGGTGACATCTATGCAAGCAAATCATAGTCACAGGAAAGGGTGCAATTTATTTATAGTGCACATTTCTAGTGATAAGGGTAAGGAAGTTGAGGGTATAGATGTGTTGATGAGGTACCCAGTTTTACAGAAGTTCAAGGATGTATTTCCTGAGGACATTACAGAGTTTCAACCTCACAGGGAGGTAGACTTTTCTATTGAGCTAATGCCAGGGGCAGCTCCAGCATCAAAAGCACCTTACAAGATAAGCACACCTAATTTGGTTGAGTTAAAATTGCAGCTGAAGGAAATGTTGGACAAGGGATACAATGGGCTAAGTGTATCACCATGGGGCGTGCCGAATATTGTTCGTAAAGAAGAAATATGGAACACTCAGATTATGTATTGTTTACAAGAAATTGAACAAAGTGACTATCAAGAACAAGTACCCTTTTCCAAGGATTGATGACTTATTTGATCAGTTGAAGGGAGCAACAATATTCTCGAAGATCAACTTGAGATCCGGATACCATCAAGTACAAACCAAAGAAGAGGACATTTACAAGACTGCATTATGGACCAGGTATATGGGCATTATGAGTTTGTTATTGTTCTATTTGGCTTAGCTAATGCTCCAACTACATTCATGTACTTTATGAATAGTGTGTTGCGTCCATATTTGGGTAAGTTTGTTATTGTGTTCATTGATGATATACTGGTATATTCTAAAAATGGGGAAGAACATGTCAAGCATTTAGCAGTAGTGTTTAGGTTGTTGAGAGAGAATCAGTTGTATGCTAAGCTCAACAAGTGTAGTTTCTTTCAGACTGAGGAACACTACTTGGGGCCTGTTGTCTCCAAGGAGCAAATTGCAGTAGATCCAGAGAAGATAAGAGCCATCATGGGGTGGATAGCTCCTAAAAGTGTGGATGAGGTGAGATATTTCATGGGTTTGGAAGCCTATTATAGGAGGTTCATTGGGAATTTCTCGAAGATTTCTTATCCTATCACATCATTGCAAAGGAAAGGTAAGAATTTTGAATGGATTAAGGAGTGTGAGGCTAGCTTTGAGAAACTTAAGCAGTTGTTGATGCATGCACTAGTGTTACAGATTGCAGATCTGGATAAGAGTTTGTGGTATGCACATACGCTTGCAAAAGAGGGCTTGGTGGAGTCCTTATGTAGGATGGACAAGTGGTATGCTATGAGTCCCAGAAAATAAACGAGCATGAGAAAAACTACCTGACACATGATTTGGAGTTAACAACGGTCATACATGCATTGAATATGTGGAGACACTATCTTCTTGGTAGGAGATTTGTACTTATCAGTGATCACGTTGGGTTGAGGTATTTGTTTGACCAGATGAATTTCAACGCCAGGTAGGCTAGATGGTTGGCCACGATTAGTGAATTTGATTTTGAGATAAGGTACATCAAAAGTAAAGAGAACAGGGTGGAAGATGCTCCCAATAGATGGGTACAGGTAAATCACTTGGAAACTATGAGCTCCTATGGGGCAGACTTACAAGATAGGATTTTGCAGGAAGGTCAGCAAGATGTTAGGTATATGGAGATTGTGCACAAGTTGCAACAAGATGTTGGTAGAAGATACAAGTGATATTACAGGTACAGGTACAGGTGAAGGTGATCAAACTATCGATTATTGTCTTATAACAAATGGGTTGGTCGGGTTCCAAGGCAGGATATATGTACTGGATAACAGTTAACTCAAGAAGGTGATCTTAAGGAAGTTTCACATGAAACCTTATTCAAGTCACCCAGGTTATTAGAAGACATTAATTGCAGTGAATAAATTTTATTATTGGCCAAATTTGAAGACAGGTGTAGCAGAGTTTGTGGCTAGATGTCTCAATTATCAGCAAGTGAAAGCAGAATGTAAGCATCCAGGTGGATTGTTACAGCCGATTGTGATTCTAAAGTGGAAATCGGAAGAAATTTCGATGGACTTCATCACAGGGTGATTCCACTATGGTTATTATGGACTTATTAGGAAAAGTTGCACACTTCCTTCTGATGAAGTCTACGTTCTCAGCTAGTGATGTAGCACAGGAATTGATCTAAGATGTGGTTAGATTGCATGGTGTTTCAAAGAATATTGTGTGAGATAGGGATGCGAAGTTCACATCCAAGTTTTGGAAGGAGTTATTTGCAGGTTTCGGCACCGAGTTGGCCTTCAGCACAACTTATCATCTGCAGAGAGATGGATAGGTAGAGAGGGCCAACAGGATACTAGAGGACATGTTGATGATGTATTTTGATGCATCAGTAGAGGAAGTGGGAAGAGTATCTCCCTTTGGTAGAGTTTTCATACAATAATGGTTATCAAGATTCATTGAGGATGAGTCCTTTTGAGGCACTGTATGGGTGGAGTTGCAATACTCCTATCAGTTGGAGTGATCCGGTTAACAAGGTGTTGATTGGACTAGAGATGTTCGCAGAAATGGAACAAAAAATGCAGGCAATCGAGAAGAATATAAAGGTGGCATAAGATGGGAAAAAGAGTTATGAAAATAGGAATAGGTTTTTCAAGGAGTTCCAAGTTGGGGAATAGGTGTACTTGTGCATCAAACCAAAGAAGAGCTCCTTGCAGATTGGATATTTTTTTTTACAAAGTCGATTGTTGTATTCATATCTGAAAATAAAAAGGAGGGAGCTTGGACTCCTAAGGTACATGAAGTGTCGTGGTAAACCAGGATCATAGGAGTTACAAAAAGGAATTTTCTCCTTAATCCTACCTATTCTAGCTTTGAGAAAGTCTAGACAGAAACAGACTCTTACAAATTGAAACAACAAGAACTTACATTTGCAAAACATATCTAATCTATGTTAATGTGACTAATGTGCCACGTTGTGGATTCCTCCAGCTTTTTGTCCACATCGATGTGCTTGGCACGTGAGGAGCTTGGGGAAACAGTGTTGCACTTGTCCATCATATATTTCAGAACCTCTATGGACTCTTCCGCATGACTGCACCTGTTAGACAAGTGGTTAAACTGCTCATGTAAAGAAGAGACCCTATGCAAGAACAGGTTGATTTCCGCTTGATACTTGTCGTTGATGATACGGTTCTGATTTTTTATTTTTGCATCTAAGATCCTCTATTGATTGTCTAAGATCTTCTGTTGAGCTCTTATTTCCTCCAGCTCTGCTTGAAGATCCGCACAGTGGAGGCAGTCCTCACTGCGTGCTATTGCAGAGATTGGATAAAATAGGTTGAGGCTACGGAAAGAGGTAAAGAGGTTCTGCAGATGGGGACGAACAGAGAAGGAAGCAAAGGACATGACTAGGTCATCAAAGATCCAATGAGAAACAGAGGCTAGAGGAAAATAGGGTCTCGGGGAAGAATGTTGAGATCGATAGAACAGGGGGATTGATAAGAGGAACGGCGCTAAACAGAGGAAGAAGCAGGGGTAATATATAGCAGGGTGGGGAGGATGAGGGCCAGACATGGGAATGAGAAGAGGAACAGGGATAAGGCGCGGGACTTCTAGGAGGCAGTCCTGAAGAGTCAGAAGGGCGAGGTCGATTAGATGGAAATTGGTTAAGATACTAATTGAATTCAGAGGAATAAGAGCATCGAATCTGAACGAAATCCCAATTCTAATCATGATCTTGCTATATGTATGGAAAATTTGAATCCACTTCCTTCTACCAAATAAACTGATACGGTTCATGGCAAAGGATGCTGAGTCTCCTCGGCATTACATAGTAAACTACCCATTGTCCTGTCGCAAGCCTTGTTGGCGTGCTTGTCAGCTTGCTTATTGAGGGAACAAAGGATATGATGAAAATGCAAATTAACCATTTTCTGGTGCAGGAGTTGACAACGTTGAATGACCTGCTATAGGAGAACATTAAGTGATTCTTTATTTCGAGCCATTAAACTAATAACCACCGATGAATCTCCGAAAATTTTGTTGTTCTTATACCAAGTCTGTTGAACTGGATTAGCCCTTGATATAGGGCCAATGCTTCTACCCTGTTGTTAGAGGTTTTCCCTAGACCCCATTCATAGAAGAGGATGCAGTCCCCATTGGCATTGAAGATCAATCCCCCTGCTCCAGCAATTCCTGGGTTTGACTTCGATGTTCCGTCGAAAAAAAGATAGTAACTATTACAGTTTTGTAACCAATTTGCAAACTCCTCCTCTTTTAACCCGATTTTCCATCTTTGGGTTTCCTAGCTACGCTGGTCTTTCACTATATTTCCATTCTGAATGTTATTATTTTTATCTAGAATATAGTTGATAAAACTCCTTTCTTCAACACTATACATTGTTACATCGATGTTGTATTGAGATTTGACAGAAATAGTTTCAAGAGCGAGACTCTTAGCCCTATTGCAGATAATTCTTGTAGCCGAGTTCTTGTCCTTAAAATTTTTCCAGTTTCTTGCTAGCCAAATACTCCATAACATGGTGTAGGGAAGTGTATTCCAGACCCTCTTCACTAAATTGCTCCTCTTATTTTTCCAAGGACAGTTCTTTTTCCAATAATAAATCACTTCCTCTATGGACTACTGGGAACTCCAAGGGAAATTATCAATGGGGGATAATTTTTTCCAGCAATCAATGGCAAAGGGATAGTCGACAAAGAGGTGTTGCATAGATTCTTCAGCAGCGTAGTAGTTGGGGCAACGAGAGGGACCATTGATACCCCTCTTTTGTAAATTTTCTGCTGTTAGGATTTTCCCTTTTAAAAGGGTCCAAATAAAAAATTTAATTTTTGGAGGAGCCTCAGACTTCCAAACCATTCTCCAGTGATTCCATATTGGCATAGGGAAAGTGTTGTAGAAGATGTACTGGTGGGCTGCTTGGACAGTGTAATTTGATCCAATTGGGTCCCATCGAAATCCATCCATCTCATTCTTTTTTATGGGATCTTTGTTGTGGAGGAGAGATTGCAAAGTAGACAGGCTAGCTTTAAGATCAATGGGTATAACAGGAAAGGACCACCCAAGCCAGAGATGAGAAAGTGGATCCTAGCAAGAAATTTGAGCCAAATAATGGATACCAATGTTGTTAGAAAAGGTGAGAATAGGAATGATTTCTTCATGACCATTTATTGGTTGTTGTCCCGGTATTTTATCAGCTCCAATATTAATACTGGCTCCTCCCTTGGAAACTTTGGATATATTATGAGCCATGAATGGAATATATTTTTTACATAAATGCCAGATTTTTGATGAATCTCTATTGGGAATATCAAAATCTAGCAACTGCTTTCTGGGGAAGTTCAAGTATTTAATTTCCAGAACCCTTTTCCACCAGGCAGAAGGACCGGTTAAAAGCCTCCAAGCAATCTTCCCTCCAAAGGCTAGGTTTAGAAATTTGGGGGATCTAATACCAAGACCTCCTCTGTCCTGGGATTAAACATGTTTCCAATTGACTAAGTTGAATTTCTTTTTGTTGTTTTTCCCTCATTGCCAGAGGAATTGGCGGAGGATAACTTCCATTTTGTAATGAAAGGACACTGGAGCTTGGTATAGAGAGAAACGATAAAGGGAAAGAGAGGAAATACCTGATTTAAGGAGGATGAGGCGGCCTACTGGGTTGAGCCAAACAGAACCCCAATGCTGCACTTTTCGCTTCACCTTGTCAATGATGATGTCCCAAGTTCCTGCCATTAGAGGTCCTAGACTCACTGGCATGCCCGGGTAAGAGAAATGGGTCCACTCATAGTTGCAAGGGACTCCAAAGATATTTGAAATATTGTGAATGACTTGATTGTTGCATTCCATCCATAAATACAACTTTTCAACTGATTGACCAAACCGCCAGAATACCTCATAAATTTGTCTAGAAGAGTCTTGAACCTCCTTGCTATAGTGGTGGAGGCTCCTCCAATTAGCAAAGTGTCGTCGGCAAACTGAGAGTGGTTGATATTCTTGACTCCATTCCCAAATTTGATTCCAGTGATGAGACCCACCCTTCTGTTGAAGTCCAAAGCTTGACTAAAGGATTCAACCATAAGGATAAAAAGATAAGGGGAAAGAGGGAAACCCTGTCTGAGACCCTGGTGGATTGAAAAGCTTCACCCATTCTACTGTTAACCAGAGGGGAAATCCAGGGCCCAGAGATGCAAGCAGCGATGAGGCTAATAAAGGGTGACTCAAAACCCATCTTTTTTAAGACAACTATAAGGAAGGAGTGCCTAACTCTATGAAAGGTGTTGGCAAGGTCAAGCTTGAGGATAAACCCTTTCTCCTTTCTAGAGAGGCTCGAAAGAATGGCTTCTTGAACTAGGAGAATGGAATCAGTTATTTGTCTGTTGGCCAAGAACCCTCCTTGGTTTTCTGAAATTAGAGAGGGGAGGAGGGGTTTAAGGTGAGAGGCTATTATTTTGGATAGAATCTTGTAGGAGTAATTGCAGAGGGAAATGGGTTGAAACCGAGAAAAGGAAGTGTGCCGGTTTTATTTAGTAATGATAGAAAGAAAAGTGGCATTGGTATATCCTCCTATTTTACCCTTTCGCTGGATCCATCTGATCATCTTAGTCAAATCCTTTTTTATTAGTCCCCAGAACGCCCTATAGAAGCAAATGGGAAATCCATCAGGGCCAGGAGCCTTATCCAGTTGCTGAGTCCAAATCGTTCTTCTGATTTCCTCCTCATCAATTTCCTTATTCAAGCTGTCATTCATTTCCTTGGTGATTCCATTGGGTAAGTATTGAAGAAAATCAGCATAATCCTCTTCACCTTTTGTTTCAGTTAGAATTTCTCTGTAATGTTCATTGGCAGCCTTTCTAATGGCCTCTTGGGTGATTTGTTGATTGCCCTCAGCATCTAAAATAGAGCTTACGTTGTTCCTAATTTTTCGCGCCATGGCCTGTTTGTGAAAAAAGGTTGTATTTTTATCGCTGCCTTGCAGCCAGAGTTGCCTTGACTTTAATTTCCATTTTAATTCTTCCTCTCTATTTATATGACACAGTTGTGTATAGATAATGCTTTCTTGTTCCTTATTCTCCTGAGAGAGGCCATGTTCTTCTATCGTTCTTTGGATGCTTTCTAATTCATTCTTGATTTTCTTTTTGGTCTCCACAGGCTCCTTATAATTAGATCTTTCCCATTCTTTGATAGCATGCTTGGTTATTCTTTGTTTGCTTTCCCATATGAAACCTGGAGAGCCTTCAACATGTTGATTCCAAGTTCCCTGAACAATTTCTTTGACAACTGGAACACAACTCTAGAGGGGACTGTATTTAAACGGTATGGGCCCAAGGCGGCAGTGGGTTTCCAGAGTAAGGTTTATGGGATAGTGATCAGAGGCTGAAGAGGAAAGAATGATATCATATCCCACTGAGAAGGAAGAAAGAAATGAAACATTAATTAAAAACATGTCCAGCCTTTCCATTATGCTACAAATGCCTAGCCTGCGGTTGCTCCAAGTATACCTGCGGTTTTTTGGTGCAACGTCCATTAGTTCATGGTATTGAATGATATTTTCCAAACGGATTCTGAAGGGATCAGGTAAAAAGCAACCTCCCCATTTTTCGTTGGCATGTAAAATAAGATTAAAATTGCCTGCCACAATAATATTAGGGTTTATTTCACCATCAATGCTAGGCTTAAGATCATCCCAGCAGCATTACTTTTCTCTATAGTGGTTGGGGGCGTAAACATTATAAATTATTGCAGTTTGGTTGTCTATTATATTTTCCATAATAGTTCTGAAACAATGCTGATGAAGATTTACTGATGTGCAATTCCATTTACTATGATCCCAGAGAGTGGCAATCCCTCTGGATGCTCCTCTTGAGTCACTGGTACAACCTTTGTACTGCTTCTGCTGATCTATTATTCCTCTCATTTCTTGTCGGTCTTGCTTTGTCTCCTGCATCAATAAAATTTATGGTTTTTCACTATGTATAAGTTCTCTGAGGGTTGAAACTTTGGAGGGGTGACCTAATCCCCTGCTATTCCAAGATAGAATTTTCATCATTGGGTATTTGGCGTACAGAGAGGTGCTCACCTCTCTTGATCTTTGTGATTTGTCCCTTTCTCATGATGCCTTAGGATGAAAGCTTCTATAGGGTTTTGAGTGCCCATGTGTTATAGACATTTTTGGGCACTGCAACCCCAATCATAAATGTCCATAAACTGAGGGCTCCTAATTCCCTAAAAGTGTTGCTTCACTGCCTAAAGGAACAAGGTTAGCTGATTACATCATCTCCCAGAAGTTCCTCCACAGAAACTGCAATAAATGGTCAAACTAGACCATATTGATGCCCAGTGCAGAGGGTGCAATGCATACATTCCCGTGTAAAGGGTGTGTGCATACTGGATGGCCCCTCTAAGGTGCGATGGGCAGAATGGACAAATGGCAGAACGCTTCGAGGTGAAGATCATAGAATCTTCCAAATTCCTCTGACACTTGCCTCTCTGATTTCGACAAGGATGAGTAAGAATCATTAATCTCAAGTGGAATCAAGATATCAGGAAGGACACTAATCAAATCCCAGAAGTTGACTCACCCCCTACATCATCTATATAGGATCCCTCATCACAGAATCCAGAGCTGGATTTGTATCTTGTAGAGAAGTGTATTGGTTTCTGCGTGTAACATATAGTGTTGGGTGATCTAAGCTTTACTTGAATGAAGGGCTTTCTGTGGAGATGATGTGGGTCGAACAATTGGTTGTAATCCTCTTGCTATTCTTGATATTAATAATGATATTCAAGTTTTCCTCCACATTCATGTTGTTTGATGTATATGCTTTGTGTGGGTAATAATATCGGGTCCTGTGTTGTTTATGAATTAATAGATCTGTGTTCTTCATAGTATTATGTGCTTTGATTCCACAGTGCTCTCTGAGCTATGTAGACAAAGAAGGAGCGGCAAAGATCTATCGAGAAGGAGAGGAACCGAGCAAGGAACCAAGCGCAAGACAAAGGTTGGTGTCCTCTGTTCCCCTCTTGTCTATTTTTCATAAAGGAAAACAAAAGTAGTTTTAACTTGTTTATTTCTAAGATAGCACCAGTCTTAGTGGGAATAGCAGCTCTAAGTGGACACTATTCCCGGTAACAAAATGGCGACTCCACTGGGGGGGCGAATAGATTGTTTGTTAGTCCATTTTTGTTTGTTTTATAATCTTACAGACGGAGCCTGAAGTCAAGCCAGCTAGCCTTTGAACTACATTTGCTATGCAAGTGCAAAGTAGATCAATGTTGCTTTAGTCTATCTCCAGGTTTTGTTTATAAATCGAACAATCAATCTGCAAACATTCTAATTTCCCTAAGTGGTGGCTCTAGTAACCTCGTTATATCAACCCCTGTGATTTATATTTACTTAACATCACTTACTCGGCCTAAATCCCTGAACTGAACTGCAAATTGTGATCAAATACTGGATAAAAGTCTCGCACTGGTACCATTGCACCCTCCCTTCAAGGCAGTCTGTATGCATCGCACTTCCCGTGTGCAGTAGGTGCGATGCATACTGGATTCCCTATGTGATAGGTGCAATGGTCAGGGAAGGTTAATTTTACCTTCAAACTTTGGTTTTTCTTCACCCTTTTCAATTCTATTCAGGAGTTTTACTGTGTTTGGTCAATATATCTCTGTGGAAACCCTCTTCTCTTCCATCATTCTGCCTCCATTGTGCAAATAACTGTAAGTGTTTTTATGTATTGTGCACCATTTCCAGTTCTCTTTTACAAAGAAGTAGCATAATCAGATTGTCGTTTCTTGATCTGAAAGTGTCGCAAGTGTCATTTTCAGTCATAGAAGAGAATCCCATTATTCTTGATAGTCGATTGTACTGTTACTCTTGTATGTGATTTGAATTAGTAGTTTTTCAAGTGTCGAAAACAATTTTCATTTCAAAATCGCAAAGTGTCCGTCCTTATCTTCACTTCATTTTGAAAAAGAAATTTGTTAGTATTGTCGCTTTGGAAAATAATTCAAATTGTAACTAGCTTTTTCTTGTCCTTCATACATTAAGAAGGCTGAAACAAATACATGCATGTGCATTTTCATTTAGACTGCTTGGTTTGATTTAGGACAGTGCATTTAGTGTGTGCTTTGTGCTCTTTGTTGAAAGACCCTAATTCTCTTTCCTTAGTAGCTAGGATTTTTCATTGCCAAAAGAAGATTAAACATTTGTTTATCATCTTAGACTGCATTTTAGGAATTGTATACACATCACGCGGTGAACCTGAAAGGCAAAATTTTTAAACAAGATCAACTATAAAATAAATTTAATGAATCTAAAAATGCTTCGGAACCTAACACACAACATCTAGAAGCCTAGGCTAGAGACGTATTCCGGCGTCGTAAAACCTCGTAACTGTTGTTTTCGTTGTTGGTTGGGTGATTCCTCCACTTTGAGACAACAAGTGCCAGTACAGACTTGTGCTCCCACGTACCGTCGAGTATATATTGGGAGACCACAATAGGCTATATCCTTTATCCTTAGGAAGTTGTGTCTGCCGCCCTATCGATCACAATGCACTGAACAC